>APFE030642560.1:0-41983 GCA_000404065.3 Pinus taeda | reverse complement strand
AATTAACCTAAAAACAATATAAATTAAATTATTAAAAAACAAATTGAATAGCGGTTTTGGGTCTTGTGAATGAACCCATAACAATGTTACAAGGGGAGGCAATTATGATTTGGGAGTTATAAGGAGTTATAATGGTGGGAGGCATAAGGAGTAGAGGGATCTCGAGGCTCGGGAGAAATAGGAGTGGAGTGATAAGGGGTTACAAGACCCCGAGATGCCGAGGTGAAGAGGAATAAGGTGGGAGTAAGGGGTCTCTCCCCCACAAACTACAATCACTTTTATGTTATTTTTGTATGACAAAAAAATTTAAAACCACTAATATCATGGTTTCGGGATCTTGGGATTTTTTTAAAATTTGTAATTTAAATTAACTACCGAGATCTAAGAACTATTATTAAATATTTTCATAAAATAATATATACCATTGAGATATTATATGTTTATAACTATCTCTAACATCTATAAGCCTCGCCGTGGTTTTGTAAGACCGTTAGTAAAATAAAATAAAAATAAATAAAATTAGTTTTTACATAAAATTTATTAATTTACAAAAGTCAAAGTAATATACATTTTATGGTCGACGCAGTAAAAATCATTACACTTCGGATGATCATTGTTTGCAAACCTACATCCAAATGAGATGAAACGAGAACCTATGGAACACTAGTAAGAAGTCGAACACAATGAAGCAATTAGAATGGAAATCCGAAGAAAGCAAAAATCTCACAAAAATCTCGCACACTTAACCAAAAGAAAATATTAAAAGTGATTTGGCCAAAATTTATGTGAAGGGTCCCCATTATTATTATGAGGATAATAAGTTAAAATTGGAGGGCTTGTGATTTTACCACAACAATGGAGACACACGGGGAAGAACCAATTATCTCTAGTTAAAAGGTATGAGCTTAACTTTACCTAAAGGTTAAAATGATGAATTCTATCAAGTTTCCAAACAATGAAACATTTCCCATGGGTCCCAAATTAGTGATTCAAGCAATATAAGTTCAAAACAATAAGTACTTGAAGCAAATTGAGTCTAAAACCATGAATCCAAATTTTGAGGAGCATTTAATATTTAAGATTACCTCATACCAGTGATGGAAGAAGCTACAGATAGAGAATTTTAGATAAAGCATATATCCATTGATATGAATGGTATATGACATTGCTTCACTGCCAGGGAGCCTGGCCAGTGCCCCGACAAAGTTGTCCTTAATGACGTACAAGCATTGCCCCGCTGCTGGTGAACGTTCATAGCCCCGACATGTTTACTTATATTTACCACACTTCCCCTTTTGATCACCCTTTTTATAAGCAAATTTGCGAGCTATGTTTATGATGTAGCTGAGTGAAAGGTCTGGGATGGTAAAAGAGACTTAAGCAACTGAATACAATACTTCCATAATGTTGAATCCGCATTCTTTCCTTGTGACTATCAATTCATATGCTTTTATAAAGTGGAGGGATGCAGAGGGATGGGAGGGATTCATTGAGTTAAACTCAAGGTCAGTTCTTTCTTTGAAAATATGAACTATATCACTTAGAAAGGATATATGTTCCTCCATGAAAAATATATAAGGCCAGAGGGCCTTAGAATTCGATAAAAACATCCCTCGAAGGTAAAGAAAACCCATTGCAATAGACATATTACAAATTTCCCATGTATGCCAACCAATGTTGGGTATGGAAAAATCCTTTTACATAAATCTTGGTAATATCAGCAAAATGAATCCATAACCAATAACAAAAGGAAAAATAACTCCAAACCTATGTCACAAGGTTCATCGAAATTCAACCTTGAGGCTTGAATTTTGGCGAAATTTAAAAAAATTTTGAGGTTTGGTGAACCTCATCGAACCTCATAGCCATTGACCAAGTCCATGGATCAAAACTCATGACCTCATGTCACAACTAAAGCTTGTAATCTATCCTTGCAATTTCCATATTCGTGATAACATTTTTTATGTTTATTGATGTTGATATCTTAGTATTTTATCCTATATTTCATTTTAAACTTTATATATAATATTACTATAATATATATATATATATATATATATATATTATATATATATATAATAACATAAATTATATATAATATCATATATAAATAATTTCTAATTATTATTATCGTGTGCAAAAATTTTTGATGAGGTTCGCCATTAGTTGTCTATAATAATATTATTATATATATTATATAGACAAACCTAATGGCGAACCTCATCAAAAATTTTGCACACGAACCGAACCTAATCATTATTGAACCCGAACTTGAACTCAAACCATATGACTTAGCTCCAAACTAAATAAAAATAAGAGCTCAACATACTCCACAAATTTCAAATAAGGAAAGGAAAAATGAAATAAAAGGCCAAATTAAAAAACAACCCCAACAAGACTAATTACAAAGATGTCTCAACAAAATAGTAAGATATGACAAGCCTATGTGTCCGTCTTACATTGAGATTTTAATAAATTTTATCTTGCAAAATTACAAGAAATTAGGCTCTCAAAACGTAAAGTGAATAACAATCATGAGATAGAATGATGCTAAAAGAGAAGTTTCTACCCCCTGTAAATTTTCTAGTTTTAAAACAAAGCCTGCATGAGAATACCTTAATAATTTTCTAAATAAAAGCAATGCTTGAGAAACAAACTAAAAGGTTCAAGGACTCCCCAATTCAATTGTCTTGATGAACATCATTTCCGCTCTTCCAAAACTCAGAAGAAAACAACAAGGAGAATGAGTTTTAAATTTGAGTTGGTAGAGGTGCAAAATATTTATTGGAGACTTGCAAAACATAGCTTTATATTAGTGAAACTATAAAGAAAATTGAAACAAAAAGTGTAAAGAAATGGAAAAAGATGAAAATGGGCATATGGGGCTTACCATTTGAAGAAATTAGTTTAATTTTACGTGAAATATGTCAATATTCTCCAACAAAAAAGGTTGTATCCTATGAAGTTCTCATTGACCCAAACTCGTCACTTATTAAATCTAAACTAAAGAAAGCATTAAACTAGAAGAAAACATTGATTCATCTTCAAGGAATATAAAGTAAATAAAATTAATCAGAAATGAAAATGAAGATGTGCTTCTCTATGAATTGCAACGATAATTATTCTCTTTGTTTTTTAGATTTCATATCTACTCCAAGGTTTTCATAAACTTCTCATAAATCAAAACCACATCCCAAGTTATGTAACACTTACGTGTATATGGAGAGGACTTGAATTTTGTATCATAAATATGAAGTGATATATTAAAGACAAGTGAACCACAAGAGGATGACCAGGATCCATTACCTTTGCATATTTTGTATTTTCTTACCGATCGACTGTATTGTTATAATGACTGTTCAAGAATGCCTTGAAAAGATAAAAATGATACACACCAAAATATGGCCTCTATGATGAGATGAACATCTAATAGTGAGATACAAACAAAAATGTAAGCGGACCATAAGTGATGAACTTTTCATTAGCCAGGAAGATTTCCGTGAAGAGTAAAAAGAGGCCCAACTATACATGCGAGGATGTATGTCCAATGAAGGCACAACAATAAGATCCATGTGCACACACCATGAAAAATGAATATCCTTAAAGTCACTTAGTCATCCCAAGGAATGAATTCTTGGAGGTTTGACGAAATTATAATTAAAAATAAATCCAAGCTTTTGAATGCCAAAATAACATGGAAGTCAAGATTAATAAAGCATAAAGATATAGAGCGGTAAGTAAAGAGAGGACTCCATGTGGGCATGACAAATAGGTCGGATTTGTCAAGTAATGAAATGGGTTGACCAGAGGCATACGAGATTACATTAGTCTGATATCTCACTAGTCTGAGATATTAAGAAACTCATTATAGAGGGAAATAGGAATCTCAGAAATAAATCTCATATTGTATGTAAAATACACTTCTAAGAAAAGGAGTCCGAGATTCAATAATATCACTAAGGATGAATAATCAGGTATCGAAATCTCGAGAACCATTTTAAAGCTCCGGGCAAAAACAACAAAGTGGAACCATTTCCTTTTCTAAGAGTTTTATTGAGAAAACAAGGAATTTGGCCATGACAATCAAGAAAATGGCCACATGGATCTCGAGCTAGAAATTTCGGAACACATTTTAAAATGTTTCCGATATAGCATGTTTCCGAGGTTCCGAGGTATTGAGTTCTTGGATGATAAATCTCAGAATATATTTTAAAATATTTATGATATAATATAGACTTGAGATTCTGATAATCTTGAAGGTCCGAAGTCTCGAGGGAAAGATCTTAGAAATGTTATTATCTTAAGAATGAAATGAAAAACAGAGGACTGAGATTATGATATTTACTATTTAGAGGATATATATCATCTCGAGAGAAAGAAATTTGATTAAAGTGGATGCAGGATGAAGGAGTGTAGTGAAAAGGTTTAACTCAACTTGTAAGATTCAGAAAGGGCATAGATAAAACCATGGACAAGAGTACTTTTATAACTGTTTCAAAATTTTGCATGTTTCCTTTTCTTGTGGACCTTTCTTAGTTTTAACATTTAAAATGCGAGAAGAAAATATGAACAGGAAAGAGTCCAACATTCCATTTCAGTTGCATAAAGAAGAAAGAAAAATGATTATTGACTCATCTCGTACATTTGCAAAGAAAAATAATGAGAAGCATTAATATAGAGCATACAAATTCTAATGATAAAATAAAAACTTCCTTGAACATGTTCATGACGTAGAAAAACTTAGTTGTTGCCCGCTTTATTCTTCTACCTATATTATTATTAAAAAAAAAAAAAAAAAAAAAAAAAAAAACTAATTCTACTCATATCCTAACTACAAGAATGAAAAATTGACTAAGTATAATCATACTTCCAATGTAACCATGCATGCATTTTATTTCCTGCACATACGAAAATATCACAGATCAACAACATGAATAAAACTGCAGCTAAATTATTTAAAAAAAGGTTCAGCCTACTATGTACATTTAACAAGTTCAACGAAATAAATTTATTCATAAAATTCTTACCTTACAATTCTTCCAAACATCTGTGCATGGGATAAAAATCAGTATGTGTTTTTATCAATGCTTGAAAGAAATATAGGAAGAGGAAATAATAAGGTAGAATCGAATGATAAACTTTTAAATATTGTAGCCTGCTGAAAATTGTTGGTATTATGTACAGAAGAAAGGTTAAGAATTGGAGTTCCCAAACATTTTTCAAATAAATCAATAAAGTATGGATGGAAATTTAGAATATTTCTAGAAGTATTACATTACTGGCCAGAGTGTAATGATGTACTCTCAAGTGCCAAAATTTGTGAAGAATTGATTTAAAAACAAAACATGAATTGATCATACATGAACAAATAAAATTTCAGAATAAGTAGTTTACGTTCATGCTTAAAGTTCTGGAATTGATTTTCATATAAGCTCATTATTGCACTTGATGAGCGTTGAGAGTTTGAATGCTTAAAGTGCCATCATAATATGTTTAAAAGTTTAAAAATGAAATTTGGCAGAAAAACAAACTCAAACTGAAGAAAATGAGAAAAAGACAAGTTATAATATATATCAATATTACAAATAATGGTACAACACAACTGGGATTTTTTTGCAAAACTTTCTTTTTCATAGGTGTCAACAAAGATAATGAAATTAAAATTATTTACGTGGAAATGGGAGAATTTCAAGCTTTTGATCTATCAAGGATGCTTCATCATTGTAGGAATCAAAGATTGGGATAGGTTCTTGAATGCCAGAATCACTATGATGATTGAATGTTTGAAAATGAGAATGAACCGAAATACTTTCTTGATTAATGTTATTTTCACCTTCAAAAATAGATTCACTTAAGGAATTGGGAATATGGGAGTCAACCAAAACCAATTTTGAAGAGAAAAGAGTTTGAGCATTTAATTTCATTAGTGTTATTTTCCTCTGAATAACATAAATAAGAATCAGGAAGGTAATTAACTGCCAGATTAAGAGAATCTCTGAGATAATTGAAAATATTGTTGGTTGAATTTTCTCTACAAATATCAAAAGTAGACAATAATTCATTATTAATTAAATTAATGACAACTCGTCTATTACCTAAAATTAAATCTGTATTCATAGGGACCACTAATTGATTATCAATTAAATTATTGTTACTAAAAATATTAGGATAAAAAAAAAAAAAGAGGGTGAAGATATATACTTGAAAGTTTCTCTATTTACAACAATTTGCTCGCTTTTCAAAATATACTCTTCCACACTTGTACCATTTCAAAATTCAGATTGCTGGTCAATGTCTTGACAAAAATCAGATTCACCATATGTTTGATTGATCTATAAATTATTTCTAGGCTTCTCTAAAGTTTGAGATTGATAATTATCAACAAAGGAAGATTTTGAATTAATTGGAGTAGTTTGTATATTGTTGACATCCTCTAGTTGATTGGTTTGTAGATGATTTATTTGTTTTCGAATTAATTGTTGTTGATTGTTGCTAATGTATTCTACATATTGTTGATTTTCCATTTCATCAAATATAGCAACATTAGTTAAATTCAGAAGAAATCTGAAATCAACATCATTTATTTGAGCAACAACAACCTTTGATTAAGTTTGATGATTAGCAGTATTTGAAATTTTAATTCGTCGAGGATTAACATTGTAATTTTGAGAAATTGACTTTTCAATAGTGGTACATATGCCTACTGGTTCTTGATCAAAATTAGAAATACAAGGAAGAGATATTAAATTTTTGAACCATCCTATTAGTTGAATTTCGGGAGGTAAATCTTTGGAATGAAATTGCATACAAATTAATTTGAATTTAATTAGGAAATCATCCAAATACACACCTTCCATCCTACACAATTCTTCCAATTCATCACACACCTTTTCATAGTCATATTCTTGAAAAGCGTGAAAGAAAATCTTGGAAAATTCATCCCAACTATGTACAGAGGCAACTGGCAAGGATCGACACCAATCTTTAGCTTGACATGTTAGAACAAGAGTGAAGATTCTACAAATAACACCTTCATCAATATTGAAATTATTACAATTTAAAATGAACTAAAGGAGATGATCAAAACCATAATTCTTACCACTAAATTTGATCTTAGATATAGTCTCAACTACCTTTTTTGGAGTAGAAGCTAGTGGAAGCCTGGTAAAGCAAATCCATGGTGATATTTTAAGTGGATCCATAGTAATAAGGTAAAACTTTAAAGCACAAAATCTTCTAAGAAATAACTATTGTGGCCCTCCTCCTAGTGTCAAAAATGACCTCATCAACATATGAGAGATACCACCCAGTTAGAGCCCCAACTAAGGCCTTATCCATTTGATGTAGTGGTTCTGACTGGTTCAGTTGGGTCCAGACCCCCTCTCTCTCCTTGATGGTTTATAATATATCTATTATTTACCAATACAAAGAGAGAAATCAGATTTGCCCTCATGTTGTGCACATGAAAGAAAGCAAATCCCTCAGTTGACTCTATGGCTCATCCAAGTATAAATTAAGGCCTTCCCTGTGTGAGGGGACTTTTAGAATGCTAAATTAAATATAAATGTAGATCTACTCTAATATGAAAGCAAAAAACTAATCCTATCTCAAATTGGAAAAGGATAGCCTTTTCTCAATTCGAGAGAAAACGAACTAACTAATCAGGGGAAGAGGATTTTTTATATAATGATTGAATTCATTATATGTTTTTCATTAATTAAAGAAGTAGTTTATTCTTTTAACGAAAGAAAAAACAAAATGGGAATGTATTCAAACAATAAATAGTTACTGCTTAGTACAATCACATTTTAATGATTTCATATTAATTCTAATTCTATTATGCTCTTCAAAGATAGCTCTTAAATAAATTCAATAGCATAAGGAAAATTGATACGACAATAGTGCTCAATTGGAATGTAATACACTATTTAGAACATAAATTAAAATCAGAAGTAGAAATTCTGGTAAAAAAATGATTAATTAACATCCCAGACAATATTAAACATGAATGAATTAATTAAGATCATACCAAAATTTCGTTACAGAAATCTACAGTCCTTGAATAACTTCAACTCATTAGAGAAATGGATTATAGTAGTGAAAAATAATCTTCTCTTTCATAACTCAAAATGCCCGTTCTCTGATAAGGATCTAAAAATTTGCCCAAAAAAAAAATCCAAAGTGTCAGGATCTTAACAAGATTAGTTTCAGATTGAAGAGCTCGTCATTCTGAATCCAATGGTGCGAATGAAACTCAAATCTGAGCTTGTATGCAGAAGTTAAAGTAAGTCAAAGTTTAGGTTTGGCTTGTCCAAGTGGCAAGATTGGATGACATGGAAAAGGTTCCAGCGAATGGGGAAGCGCGAAGTGGCAAGTTGCCATTGGGTCTCGCATATCATATATTGGTGAGAAAAAAGGTCGTGGATTAAGAATCGACCCCTAAGCAGTGCCGATTTTCTATTATTGATATTGCATATTGCAAATCAGAGGTGAATGCGCATTACATAATCGGCTCCCGGCACAGACAGGTTGTGATGCGATCACAATCATATATCACAAGTGGATAAGGTAAGTGGCCCTCGGAGCAGTCACGATTGCGAGCGATTTATCGCATATCACAATTGCAGATCTCCTTCTCAGATGCCTTTTTTGAGTGGTTCAACTTCCAAGAGATGGAGTTTTCTGAATATCCATATATCGGGATGGATTTCCAAGGCGATCCAGATTTGGCATTACCAGTTGGTGAGCAATGGAGTGCTATAGGTAAAATGATTTGACCACATATTTGTTTTCTTAGTTTTATATTGTTTTTGTGTTTTTGATGTTACCAAGGCTAAACAAACTCATATGTGTGTGCAGATATTGGACCAGTTCGACCAATGGCACGCCCACGAGAGGAGGATGCTCCAGTGGGAGAAGCTGTAGGGAGAGCAGTCCTTAGGGACCTAGACATAACGAAGACTCCTGCACAGCTGCAGGATCAGATAGATGGATTGACTCTTGGGATTCCATATGTCTGGACGGACGAATTACTGATGAGGCTACAACACCATACTACTGGTGTACTAAGTCGTTGGACTAGGCTCTTGTGCATGATAGCACAAACAGTGACATGCTATCACCAACATCACTAGTCTAGGATGTTTTTTTGCATTTACTTTAAGTTTCTAGGTCAGATGACCAATTTTGTCTTTGGACACAAATATTTTTATGAAAACTTATAAACAACTATGATTTTTGGAGTTTTATTTTGGCTAAGTGATGAAATCCTATGCAAATATTGATGTGAAATGCTTTCTTTACATATGCTGCAAATGTCTATTTAACACATATTTTGCTAATGAATCATTCAATGTGTTTACTTTTTTGGAAACATGTTGATATTGAATGGAATCAAAATGTCTTTCCAAAATCCTAACTCTTAGGAACATGCAATGAATAACTAGGTTCCGAATGGAATAAATGCCAGTAAGTTGTAGAATGACAAGTTGTGAATCTAGCCTAACAATGAGTCAGCATATGCCATGAGAAATGGCATCAGAGAGATGTTCAATCAACGTGCTATACTCAACGATGTTGTTCGTTGATCGACCAATACATACCCCCCTGAAACTCACTAACTCGTCGCTTGGAGTGAAGATGACCTAGGCCACAGAAGATAGGTTCTACGTGCTACGACTAGCTCCATCGGCATACCCGATAGATGGTTCCAAAAATTTTGACATCTGCAACAAATGTGAAGTGGATTACCTAACCAAAATGAAAACTCTAAAAGAAAACACTCAAAAATGCAATAAAAGCATATGTACAATGAGTTTACTACACTTAATCAAGCATAGTAGAGTTTGAGATGCAATCCGTTTCGGGGCTGCGACTGTGGAATCCCATCATAATCGACTAGCTCGTAGGCTCCTTTTGTCAATACACATTTAACAATATAAGGGCCCATCCATAGTGGTTCAAATTTCCCTTCTCCTAATTTATCAGAATCTTGATCGTAAAGCAAGACCAGGTCACCTTTTGAGAAGACACGAGGCTTAACATTTTTGTCATATTATGCCTTGATGTGTTTCTCATGTGCTTCGTTAGCCAATGCGAAATCACAACGAGTTTCATCCAGATGGATTAATTCCAAGAAACAAGCTTCTTCTTCAGAAGTTTTGGGAAGCAGGTCAATTGCAAGCTTGAGGGATGAGATTCACACTGAATTGGTAAGACTGCTTCTAGACCATACACCAACTAAAAGGGCGTAAATCCGGTCTCATTTCTCACCGAAGTCCTATATGCCCACAAATATGAGTACAAGATTAAATTCCAATTCTGTTTATGGACTCCAATCATTTTTTGCAGCATGCGCTTAAGGACTTTGTTGATTGCCTCAACTTGTCCGTTAGCTTTCGGATAATATGGAGTAGAACTATCATGGGACATTCCTAATTTGGTAGTTAATTTGATCATCATGTGATTTCAAAAATGCGACCCATGATCTGTGACTATAGCCTGTGGCACACCAAATCTAGAAACTACATGATTGAAAAAAAAGAGTGCAGTCGTTTCATTGCTGTTGTTCAATGAAGGCATCGCCTTGGCCCATTTTGTAAAGTAGTCGACAACGACTATAATATACCCATGCCCCCTAGCTAAGGTGGGGTTACATGTCATGAAATCAATGCCCCATTTAGCGAATGGGCCAACAACAACGATTGGATGCAATGGTGCAGGTGCTAATCTGGTTTTGTGATCCAAAATCTAACAGGCATGGAAAATTTTGACTGCAAGTATGAAATCTTTGAATATGGTGGCCTTTAGCACCATGGTCTGCTTCCATTTATTCATCCGGAGTCCCATCTAGTTTTCATGGAAACTCAGCAATTTAATCCTCCATACAATATCAATTTGGGCAAACCAGTTTTCAAATACTGATATATCCTTTAGACACTAGACTTCCACTGTATAGAGAACAATATGCCTATTCACAGTTTCCTCCTAGGGGACAACCATATGAGAGTTTCCAACAATATTCAGGTCAAACTGGAATTACATCTAGTGGTTGGATACCAATACTACCAGAACAACCAAGGGTTGTATATCCAATGCAACCAATCCAACCTGTGTCGAATATTCCCACTACACCTGTTGTTACAACTGTGCCACAATCACAAGCACATCCTATTATGTCTCAACCTCAACCTACTCATTCTTCCTTGCAACCTCAACTTTCGAGGTAGAAGACTCAAGTCTCTCAGGTTGTGATACAACAGCCACTTGTCTCTACGGCTCAACCGCAACCTCAGGTTAGTGCTCCTTTATCTGGAACGACTCAAGCACAAACAAGTATTGTCAAGCCGCAACTTGGTCAATCTTTCGGTACTAGGAAAGAACAAACGGTCCAACAACCATGGCTAGCACAATATCAAAAACTACAATTCCAGCAAGCCCAACCTCAGTTTGGACTTGGTTCACAAGCTCAGACTAGATTTGGTCAATATCAAGCCTACCAAGGATCTAGGCAACAAGGCTTTGTAGGTTATGGAAAAATGCATTTCCAAACTGATTATCAACAACCACCCTATATTGGTTATGTCCACAACCTTATCAAGGTTACTAGCAATAGATGCCTTATGCTAGTATGCAAAGACCTACTGCTCAGGCAATTCCATCTTATCCTGGGTATGCTCCACCCAACCTGAATCAGCAGTTGCCTTTTGTAGCAACTCTAAAACTACCAGATTTGAAATCGCTCATGAATGATCTAATTGCATACGCCCCTTGGTGGCCAGTGATTCCTCATAAACTCCCCTCTAATATTCCTAAGTTCAATGGAAATCCAGGTGAAGACCCATTGAATCACGTAATGACTTTTCATTTATGGTGTTTATTCAATACTCTGAATGATGATTCGATTAGACTTCGCCTTTTTCAGAGAATGCTTACTGGTCTAGCAGTGAAATGGTATATTGAATTGCTTAGAGCTTCATTTGATAACTTTGCTATCCTTGCCACTACCTTTCTAACCCACTTTCAGTTACCCATCAGGTACGAAACTGGAACAGAACTTCTGACCAAATTTAAACAGACCACATCCACTCACATATCTGATCATATTCATGAGTGGCGGCGTCGTCGTCGAATAGTAAATACGTATGTTCCTGATCAGCTTTTAGCTGAGTGGTTTATTAAGTCCTTATTTCCATCTATCATTGAGGATGTGGCAAAAGGAGGAGTTGTCACAAAAGAGAAAGTCATTACTCGTGCCCAATATTTAGATTTGATCTATACACAATTTGGCACACTCTATGACAAAATTCCTGACGCTCCTAGACCAGCTTTTTCTATTCCACATCCTCCTAGATCGAGTAGGGACTCTCATGCTGGTGACAATGTGATTGGTTCCTCAAGCACGCAAACTGCAAGAGGTCCATTTGGTCAAGCTCTTGTTGTTTCTAGTGAAAATGCAAATGACAATTCTCTTGCCTCGGAATGTCGTGTCATCTGACAAAGGCAAAAATCCAAAGCAACCAGAGGGCAAGAAGAAGGGGAAAAATAATAAGAAGAAACAGGAGAATTCCACCCTTGAAAAATCATCTGAAAACCATATTGCAGTAAGGAAACCTCCTCGTTATCCGTTTTTTATATGTAACGAGGAGCATTTTATGAGAGATTGTCCACATCGATCTGAAGTTTCAAAACTTTTGAAGGCTTCGAATACCTCAGCAGTGTTGACTGATCCGTTTCCGAACCTAGAAACTCATATGGTTGCTATCGATAATGCTTCCAAATCCCAGTTGCTTATGCTATCCATCAAAAACAAACAAAATAATGTTTTGGTATCAACAAGGAATAAAGATTATGGGAATTCATCATTGTCGAACAGCCAGGCTACTGATCAACCTAGTGTTTCGACAATGACTTCGCCAGAAGTCGTTCCACCCATTATTCCCAAATTAACCATTAAGCCACCAAAGGGAGTCATACATAAATGTACATTTAATCCTCATGCTCAAGGTGCTCATAATTATAATATAGTAGAGGATCTGGCTCAATCGCCATCTGCTATGTTGACACTTGAGGTATTGCAAAATTGTCCCTCCCAAAAGCAGGCTTTGTTATCAGTGATAGGTGGGATCAATCCAATGGATTCCAATCTTGTGGTCTTTAATCATACTGGATATACACCATAGTTACCAGCCCAACTCGCTTTCCTTATACAGGTAAAAGCCCTCAATAAAAATGTTAATTGAACCATCATTGATGAGGGGGCATCTACCTGTATTATGTTAATGAGTTGCTGGAAAACTCTTGGTTCACCACCCTTGTCACGATCACCAACAATATTAAAAGCGTTTGATGGAAGAACGTACACTCCATATGGGATTTTAAGTAGCTTGCAAGTTGAACTAGGTGGAAAAATAGTAGATATTGAAGTCGAGGTCGTTGATGGACTCCTTGATTACAATATTTTACTGGGAAGGCCCTAGGTTTATGCTATGGCTGTCGTTGTGTCTACATATTTTCAAATGATTGCATTTCCCTTCAAAGGTGGAATCACAGCTGTTGACCAACTAGCCTTTTTTGCTAATAGTTCACAAGCTACTAGAAGCATTCCATTGATCAATGGAAGTTCACAATCGATTCAAAATGTTGGAGTAGGTCTCCTAAAAGATCCTTCCTTGATGGGTACTTTTGCCCTCCCGTCTCCATCTGGTTTCGCGGAAGTGGCCACTGTGGAAACCTGCCACATGATCTCTTCTACATCATCTGAGTTTGAGAAGAGTTCCGACTATTTTGTAAGTGATGATCATTGTGAGGTGTTGCCACCAAGCCCCATCGAATCTTTGTAGCAATCAATATTTTGGGCTTGTGCAGAAAACCCAAATCTGCACTCAATGACTGTTTGGGTAGATAGGTCTTCAGAATATGGTACCTCTTCTGATCCTTGCTCTCGTATACATTCTACAAATGAAGGAATCATCCAATTAATGATGATAGAAAAGATGCTGTAGGAAGGTTATCATCATTGTTCCCACCTTCGAGATGACAATGAAAATTATTCAAACAACCTCAATCACCCTTTAATTGTTGATTTTTTATTAAATTCTGTAAATACAGTAGATCATGAGCGAAATCTATCCAACATTGAAGAAACTATCCCCATTAATATTTCGACCAAACCTAATATTGTAGAGAATATTCACATTGACAAATATTGTTCTCCATTAGAACTAGATAGCTATTGTGCTCTTTTTTGTGAATTCAGAGATATCTTTACATGGTCCTATGAAGAAATGCCAAGCATTGACTCGTGAATTGTTGATAACTAGCTAGAACGGATGGTGTACCATATAAATATGACTCAGGTGTACCGGAAAACATTGTAGGAATAGTAGCATGAAATTCCACCGCAAGTGCATCAGATGACACATTCCTAGATGGTGATGGTTGCTCAGACATGGTTAGCTTATCCAAAAGCTCTCCAATCGATTCGACAGGAACTTGCGATGAAGCAGGATTTAAAGGAGCAAACTCAGGAGTAGAAGGATACAAATGAATCCTAGTTCCAAAATGAAACGGGGTACTAGATGGGGATCCTCTACTATCTCCTCTATAGCAATCAGACCAGGTGGAAGAGGTAGACCGTTAAGTTCGTAAAAGATTTCTGGAGCCAAAGAAGGTATAGCTTTTGTAGTGACGACACTAGAGGGGTGACACCTTCTGAATATTGAAACTCAAAGTCCAGATGTTCAAGTAAATGAACTTCAATGTCAAAGGGAGGTTCTTGAACAATTACTAGTTCAAATGTAGCCTCGATTTGAACTGAGATGGGTTCTGGATCAACTCTATATGGAGTTTTTTCATATTTAGAAGTGTTTACTATTACACTATGATCAGTTCTAATGTCCTCTTGTAACTGCAAAACTTCCTCTTTGAAGGCAGATGTACTAGAAATAATTGGAGTAACTGGAGTCTCTGACAATGTTGAAACAAAAGTTTCAAATAAACCAGATGAACTGGACTCAGTTAAACGATACCGCTTTGTCCGGATTGGGTTTTCTTTCAGAGGCAAAGATGGTTGACTCGCTAATCTCTGCGAACGATGGGGTTTTGATCGACTTTCTTCCACAATTACTGATTACCTGATCAACTCCAAATTAAGGGGAAAATGATGTTATTCCAAATTCAATTAATTTTAATTCCGCTTAGACACAACTTTTCTTTTTCAATTTTTAAGAGTCGAGAAAAAGCTAAAGATGACTCTAGTCTCCTTCGATTTTTAATGAGCCTGAAAGGATAGGTGCTCAGATGGACCTTTTCTTTTAGAGAGTCGAAAAGGAACGAAAGTGACTACTCTGGAAAATGTAGAGAAAGGGATTACCAAACCAATCACAAAACTGCAATATACACCTTGGTGATAAATTAAAGAGAAATTACCAAGGACTTATGTAAGACAGTCAATCTTCTCGAATGCTGTGTTCAGTGCATTGCGATCAATAAGGCGGCAAACCCAGTTTCCTATGGATAAAGGATTTAAGCCTATTGTGGTCTCCCAATATATACACGACAGTACGGGGAGCACAAGTCCATGCTAGCACTTTTCATATCAAGGAGGAGGAATCACCCAACCTTCAATGAAAACAATAGCCACTAGTTTTAATGACGCCAGAACACGTCACTAGTATAGACCTCTAGATATGCTGCGTTAAGTTCCAAAGCATTGTTAGGTTCATTGAATTCATTTTAAAGTTGATCTTGTTTAGAGTTTGTCTTTCAATGGTTCACCACGTAATGATGATCTGAAATTCATAAGATGCAATCTACAATGATAAACAATCTCTGTTTATTTGAGCAATGAAAATCCTAGCTACTAGGGAAAGAATATAATAGTGCTTTTAACCAAAGATAAAAGAGCACACACTAATGGATTTCCCTAAATCATCTTTTCGCACACAAGTAAAAAAAATGCTAAATGAAAATGCATGTATTTGTTTTCGCTCTCCTTAATGTGAAAGATGCAAAAAGGAAACTAAATGCAGCAAAGATCTGAAATATTCACTCAAAATGACATTTTCGACAATTTCTTCTTCCAAAAGAGAAAGGAAGACTCAAAATGACATTTTCAATTTTGAATAAAAAAGCTTACAACACTTTGGATGTACAAAAGTCAAATCAAATGCATGAAGAAAAGTTTAATTGATTATCAAGTGAAGGAAGAATTTATGACACTTCTCTGTTCGAGAAAAAAATGACAATTACAACACTTTTTGTATCAAAGCGACAAATTGACTAAAATAAATTTTCGACAAAGGATTGTAAATGAGGAACAAATTCACAAAACATTCACTAATCCTAATGTAATTGAGATTGATCTAAGTGATGAAAATAAGCTTCAGTGAAGAGTCATTTTTCATTTGCAGCAAAACAACCAAACAAAACTGAAAACAGGTCAAAAACCCTCAATTTCTAGATGGAAAAAGAGTTTAGTCAATCATCGCACCTAAGATTCATAAAAATTGAGATGCATTGCACTTTTTGCACTTGGGAGGTGGGATGCATACTGGAACACAGTGGGAGACAGTGCGATGGTCCAAGTAGCGCAACTGAAAAGGTTTTTGGCTCAAATATGGAGCAGTTTTCAATGAAATCAAGCTTGGTTTTGATGAACAATAATGAGCAAAGTATGATGGAATGTCTTGAGAGGTTACTGAGCTACCAAAATGGAATCTAGATGTGCTTGAAAGTGAAATGTTCAATTCATAAACTAAACCGGAGATTGACTAAAGCAACATTCATCTACTATACAATTGTAAAGCAAGAGCAGTTCAAAAATTACCTGGTTGGCTTCAAACTTTGTCTATAGTTTATCAAATTGAACATAAAACACACAATAACAACAAACAAACATCTGTTCATTCCCCAACGGATTTGCCAATTTGTTTCTAGGAAAATTAGTGTCTTGTCGAACGACTAACCCTCTAGGTTTGGTAGCTACCCTAGAAACAATAGTTTAAAACAATTCAATGATTTTTCCTATGTGTAACAGATAAGAGAAAGATAGTGGAACCAACCTGGAACTTTTGCTTAATCCCTTGCTTGATCTCTCTATCCTTTGGCAGATCTTGCAACTCCTCCCTGTACTTAACACACTTGGAGAGTACTTGCACAAGTACAACAACAAAGAACCGTCAAAGCATCGTGATCTATTACAACATAAAAATTACAGAATCAGATATATAATGAACAAAATGATAGCATTCACAATTGCACAATTATATGGGAGAAAACTTGAAGAGCTTTATTAAAAAAAGGAGAATTACAACCCAGTTGTCTGATCCAGCACCATCCTCCCAACCTCAATCCTTCTTCACCTCTTGAAATAGCAAGATCACACCAACAAGAATACAATTCTCTCTCCTCAATTACAAACTATCAACAATTACTTGCAATTCACAACATTCCAACCTCTTGATCTCTTGGATGGGAGATCCTTTTATAGATGTTAGCAAGGGTGTGTGTCATCCATGGGGTTTGATTAGTGTCATTCCACTTGTTACAATTGGTTCCAAAAGAGAGGGGAATTGGAGATGGTTTCCTAATTCCCTTGGTCATCCTTGGGCGAATTCAGAGAGGCAAGTGGCACAAGAGAAGTTTCTGGAAGATTCCATGAGCAACCAACTAACAAACTATCCAGGAAATTGGCCCATCTCGCCCATCGCACCCTATAGAAGGCCAAGACAGTAGGCATCGCACCTTGACAGTGTACCAGTTAGTATGCATCGTAGTTTATCAATGGAGCAGTCAGTGTGGTCCAATTTAGGCTCTTTCTGGATGATTTCTGAAGTGGAGCTTTTGGGGAATGATGCACTTAGATGACTAAGTTCCTTTAGGGTATGAAACAACTCTTTTAGGGGTTGATGAGCCCTAGTCCATCGACATATAAGTTTTGGGTTGATGTGCCCAAATATGTCTATAACAATAGGATAATGTACAATGTACATGGCTAGGAGTATTGCATATTCAAATTTTAAACTAGGTTATCAATCTTTATAAAAATGTTCAAAATCAAAGGCTTTAAGAATGCTTTTAAACTTACAACACTTTATTTTTACTTGATAGGTAATTGTCAATTCTTTAACTCTCTTGTCAACACTTTACTTTTTCAAAATGAATTCTTGTCAATATTGGACTGTAAATAGATACTTGTAGCTGCCTCTTAGGTCCCTTTGATGTTGATTTGAAATAGACCCCTTTTGTATATGATATTGATCTTGTTTGAAACATGTCTCTTATTGATAAATGTTGATTATGATGTCTTAGGTCCCTTATGTAGTACATTTTCTTGATATTAAACCATTGCATGGTTTGTTGATTTATTATGAATGTCCCCCCTTGTTGATCCTAAGACTTGTCATCAAGTCTTTTAAATTTTGGAGGATGACCCTGCAAAAATAAAAATGAAAAACATAGAAGAGAGAATTCATATTGGCCAAACAAGTTGGTTTTCCTATATGAATTCGAGTTTGCATTGTGCCAACATCTTGGATTTTCACAACCAAACTCCTTTATTATTTTATAACTTTTTTTATTTGTATTTTTATTCTTCTGGAAACAGGGAAGACATATTACAATGCTATTCCAATACTTCCATATTGTTTTCTGTTGAGACTCTGTTCAGAAATTCTTATTTATTGATAGGTTTTTTATAAACTTTGAGCCTATGACCATTAACTAGAAATGAAATTGTTGCTTCAACAATTTTTTTTTTTTTAATCTTGATTGCTCCATTGTCAAAGATTTGTTCTATTTCATATGGCCTAAGCCAATGAGTAGTGAACTCAGCTTTGAAATATTTGTACTCGGAGTAAAAAAGAATTTCCCTGTCTCCCTTATGAAAAATTTTGTTTTTGATAAATCTGTCATGCCATTTGATTCTTTGTTGTTGTACTAGTGATGTATGCTTAGTTGCCTATTTTCTAATCTCATCTAGTTCATTCAGTTGCACAAGTCTATGTTGTTGAGCTTCTGACAGGTCAAATCCTTATTCTGCTGCAAGTTTGAATGTATGAATTTGAAATTCGATTGGTAACATAACTTATTTCCCATATACCAGTTGATATGGACTAAATCTAGTAGTGTTTTTCCATGTAATTCTGTATGCCCATAATGCATCTTTCAATTTGTTTGATCAATATTTTCTATAAATTTGTATTGTCTTTTTCATGATGTTTTCCAGAACCTTATTAGTAGATTCCACATGTCTATTTTCTTGTGGATGATACGAAGTAGACCTTCTATGCTTGATTTTGTATTTTTCTGTAAGATCTCGGACAAGTTTAGAGGTGAACTGTGTTCCCTGTTCTGTAACAATCTGTCTTGGAACTCCAAATCTTACAAATATTTCTTCAAATAGGAAAGAAACCATTGTTTCTTCTGTTGCCCGTGCAACTACTTTTTCTTCAACCCATTTTGTAACATAGTCTATACATACTAAGATGTACTTCTTCCTATTTGAAGGCGGGTTAATAGGTCTTACAAAGTCTAGAGCCTGTTATCACTCAGGTTGTTCCCCAAAGTTGTAGGAAAGGGAATACGGCCGAGGTAACCATAGACCAATCTTTTAGATACAGGTTCTAGCCAATCTACATCTAGAGAGGGCTCTCTCTTTATAATTTAGCTTTGTTTTGAGGTATATTAGGCTAGTTATGAAGTACAAGGGCTTTGTTTTGAGTTTGGTTGGAAGGAAATGAGGGGGACTCAATAGCACAGTGAGGTAAAACTGAAACTTTTCAGTCCATTGGGCATGATGGAGTCAAAGAAGGATGGCTTCCTGGGTTAGGTTTCTTACCAGAGGATTTATCACGGAGCAAGGTACTAGAATATGGAACAATTTATAGGCTGAAATCAGATGGAGTGGAGTTAATAGGTGAAGGGCAATTAAGAATCTTTCATCATGTTGACATAGGGAAAATGGATGATTACTGCTAAGGAGCAATTAATAATTCCTTAGCTAATATTCAATGATGAAAGAACCAGGGGAAACAGGAGCAATTAAGAATTCACTGTTTATGCTACTTCTGAAGAAAACATTAATAATAACAGAGACTGAACACAGAGTGCAAACAAAAAAATTCTAAGTTATTCTTTTTCTCTATTATTTAAATCATGAAACATATATGATATAGTAAGCACAGAAACTATAAAACACAAGTTAGAAGGGACTTATTGATCCATAAAAATGATTCAAGAATTTTGTAACATGGACCTTAGCATCAATTCTTCATCCAGTGAGCTCGACAAAAATGGTTCCAACAACTTTTTTATTTATGAAATTGTTCAGTATTACAGTCAAAACTACGAACATCCACTATCAACCAACCAACCCCAAATACTTCGTCTGGGGGTATTTATACAAAAATGTCAAGATATCATACAAAATATCTGATAGAAATAATATCTGCTAACAATTTAATGCTTCTTTTACATAGATAGAGACAAACAGTCTCGAAAACAGGGCAAAAATAAATGAAGCAATAAGGATGTTGTGTTGGTTGCTCTACATTGGTTAGATGTGCTGGAGGTAGGTTCTGTGAGTCGGTCTGCAACTGTATTCCATTAATACTTGGTGCTGGCCACTGTGGCCTGTTCAGGTGTCTTTAATTCTGATTTGATACGCCTGTATTTGTCTGACCTTTATTTATTTATTTTCTCTGCAACATGGTACAAAACTTTGAATTCACCCAAGATACCAAAGATACCAAAGATACCAAAGATTAGTTCATAAGATTCCCACCATATCTTGCCACCAGTCTGATTCTGGTAGTTTATGTCTCTGCAGCTTTCTCAAAGTCTCATCAGTCTCTGTGTACCTGAAGAAATTGGGTTAAATGGTGAACAAATGTTTCACTTCATGCTCAATATAAAATAGATTTTCAAAGTTGTTGTAGAGGGTCGGGCCAGATGGGACTGCCCTTTCTGCTGAAGTACTTGATGATGCATTTACTTGATCAACAACATGTTTATTCAACTTGTGGATGTACTCAACTTGTCTCATCAAGCATTCATTACTCCCCAGCAGACTTGGCAAACCCTTTTCATGCAAAACTGCAAATCTTTCTATAAAAGAATCAATCTTCACCTGCATGTCCTCGCATCTCCTTTCCATATTTTGCATGAGAGTTCTCATAGTTAGAACTTTCTTGAAATGCAAAATGGTGCCTGTCTTGTCTCTGATTTGCAGTGCCTCCAATTCTTCACTGGTCTTGGTATTCAAAAAATGTATTAGCCTGTTAGCTTGTTCAGGCATGTGTCCCAATAAAGCTCTGGTTTTTTGAATCTCCACGTGGGCTGCTGCTATCAAGTCAATCTGCTCATAAAGAATCTGAATAGATCTCCACACATTACTAATGGATTGATTGATGTTAGCCCACAAAATGCCTTTGATTTCTCCTAGAGGTTTGTCCAAAGAGAGGTCCTTTTCCAATGCTTTCACCTTATTTTCTAATGCTTTAACCTCTCTTATCTTTTCTACTACAGTCATCTTAGATTTGTCATAACTTATTTCTAACTTTGCTAATTTCTCTTTGGCCTCTTTCAATTCTAACACTTGGAGCTTTAGTTCCTCCATGGCTTTTATTAATTCCTCTGTGGTCATGCCAATATTGTTGCTTGCTGTTGTTGTAGCTACTGCTGCTGATGTACCTGTAGTTGTTTTTGTTGTGGCTACTGGAATAGTGGGAGGTAGTGCTGCTGCAACTATTGAAGGGGCGGTTGTGACTGCAGGGATTTCTTTAGGTGGTTGGGAGGTTGACTCTCTCTACTTCTCTTTCAGCGTTGTCTCCAATGCTTGCTTAGTATCATGGAAAATTTTAGGGGCTAATGTTCGCCCAGTGGGCTAATTTTCCATGATTTTTCCACAAAAAGATTCGCTAATTTCCAATTTTTATAAAAGGTGATTCGCCGAAATTTTAGAATATAAAATTATTTGACCTTTAAAATCACCAACATTATATAGAGACTATATATAAAATCATTATAAATTTGAATAATTTTACAAATATATCAATAAAAATTTTATAGTTTGCATATTAGGGATTAATGAGATTCGCCAATGTTTCTAAACTTCAAGAAAAATTTCCATCCTTAAAATTTTCCTTGCTTAGTATCATTTAACCTTTCATTGAGCTTCATGAGCAGCTCCATCATTTCTTCCTCTGACTTCTACTGGACCATTTCTGCTATCTGAGGATGCATAGTCGGAGGCAATTTCAGCTGCTTCCTCAGGGCAACAATATCTTCCTTTTTCTTCTTTATTAACGACTTGATGCCCTTGGCATCCTTTGGGTCATGTCCTAGCTCATTGATAATCTCCTCCAAAGATTTTATCATGTTGTCTTTAGCAAGAGAAGAGGCTTTCTCCAAATCTAGCTGAGCAAAGGTGTTCTTCAAGGAGTTTTGCAATCTGTGAGCTAGCATAGCTTTATCAGCTAGTGTGGAGTATACCATCTCTCCAGTCTGTTTGTGCAGCTCGATCTGGTACATAGGATGAATATCCTTGGCCATGACCTCCAGATTTGTCCTAATGTAGTCAGTTGATAATTGTGGTTGCTGCACTTTGGGCTTGAAATAACTCATGATTATCTTGCCCTCCTTGATGTCATAGGTAGACATCAACCTTTGCTGATCTGTGGGGGCCATCTTAAGATATTGGTTGTAAAGTTGTACCCTTAGTGGGTCGTTTCTAGCTTTAATCTCCGTGAATGTTCTTTTGATATCAGAGGCCTACTTGCTTTGAGGCCGAGTAGATGAAACTTCCACACTATGTTGCCTCTCTAGCTCTTGCCTGTGTGAACTAGTTGATGTGTCTACCACCGGGGATGTCTGTTAGCTGGCTATATTTTCTCCTCTCAAACTATCCATTGTTTCCTCAAAGATTTCCTCTTCAGAGTGAGGATTTAATCTTTGTCTCTTTGCACCCGGCTGCTCTGCCGGTCCACTTATGGGTGTGGGGTCTTCCCTATCTCTCTTTTTGCCTTTTTCCTCATTTAGAGGAGTCTGTAATGTAGGTACCTCTGCTGCTTTTGTTTGTACTAGAGGAATTTTCTCTTGCTATTATCTCATTTATTGCTGATCTGTTTTTGCTACTTCCTTGCCCTTTGAGATCTCTGTGCTGGCTTCTTGAACATGCTGCTGAGAAGTTCCAGCAGAGGATGTGCCAATTCCTGCTTGTGGAGGTAGCTTGAAGGATACCTGTCAAAAGAGTCCAGGTCAAGGGTTTTTTCAAGGTCTTTCATAGCCCTCTCCATCTTTTCTTGCTCACTAATTTGTTCTTCTAATGTACCCTCTACCCAGTCATCTTGATTAGCATATTGTTCAAAATCAGGGATTCTATGGTGCACATAAGCTGACAGCCTGTTTCTTACTTTTCTGTCACTTATAAAGCTATTCGGGTCATATGGTACCCACTAGAGACTTTTCTTCAATTTAAGTTCTTCCCCCAATATCCTATCAGCATCTTCCCTTATAACATCCAAGGGCTCAGCTTTAACTGTTGAGCTCCTTTGCTTCCCTACCTAACTATTTATCTGCCAAGATTGAACATTTTGGACAGATTTTATTCTCTATCACTAGAACAAGAAATTGAAACATGAACTAGCCAAGATTAAGCTGTTTGGCTATTCATCAATTGCAGCATAGAGTTCAACAAACTGCACATGAAACTTTCATTTACAGAACATGAAATGGTAGTGGCATTTGGACTTGCACACTTTCCTGGTCTTTTTTGATTTGGGGTTGATTTCTTTCATTTTTTGACCATTTCATTTTTTTGCCCTTTGATTTTTCTTTTAGGGCATACCCTCTTTTCATTTTTTAATTTTTAGATCTTTTCAGAATATGGAAAACCTTTGCAGCAGGAAAAGGATGAACATATTAGGGACTTTAACCAGTCAATCATGAAGTATGACACCTATTGGTATAGGAGCATAACACTGGCTCCACTTGGGGATGGCTTTTCCTGGTGAAAAGTCAAGAACAACAGGTCAGATGGCCTTATGTACAATTCTTGCTGCATTCTGAAATTTTCCTTTGTTGTTAGTGAGCAAATTGTACAGAGGACTATGTAAAATATACACATCTCTGATGAGCTGATCCAAACCATTACACCTATGTTTTGGATAGTTTATCTGAATGTTTGTTCTCATATTTTCAGCTCCCAAGTCTTCTACAATTTCTGGTAAACTAAAGAAAAGGTAACACAAAAAAGGTGGTAAAGTTATTTGACTGCTCCTCAAAAATTTTCTACACATTCCTTCCCATTCTTATTGTTGTAATAAACTGCAGAAACTAAACATCCTTATGTACAAGTTAGAGTCCTGATATATCAACAAACTGGATCAAAATAATGTTTCAGCATCCGAGCATTAACGGTTCCATCTTCTGCTTTTGTACCATCCAGGCTCTTTAAAAAATAAGTATTGTTTCCTTGTACAACCCGGATGATGTAAGGTCCCTTCCATAAGAAGTCAAACTTCCCATGTTTTCCTTTATCTTCTCTCCTGGAGTCCCATTTCAAAACCTTGTCTCCCATATAGAAATCCTCTGCCTTAGTCCTCTTATCAAATATCTTCTTGAGCTTTTCATGTAGCACTTGAGATCTTTGATATACCTCTTCCCTGGTCTGTTGCAAGTGGATAGTCTGATTTATTCTTCTCTGAATGTCATTGGGTTCTGCCTGCACTTCTTGTAGAAACTTCATCACAGGGACTCCCAAAGATGAAGGGAATACAACTTCCATGCCATAAACCAATTCATATGGGCTTGTTCCAATGGATCTCTTTGTAGTCAATCTGTCTGCCCACAGTGCATTGATAAGCTTCTTATGCTAGTTTTTCTTGTTTTCTCCCAATACTTTCTTAATGATAGTGATCAGTCTTTTATTGGATGACTCAGCTAGACCATTACCTTGAGGGTAATAGGCTATGGAGTGGCCTAAGGTAATGTGGTACTTGTGGCAGAAATTGATCATTCTCTTGGATTTGAAAGCCGTAACATTGTCAGTTATAATCTTTTCAGGACAACCAAATCTGGACAGGATGTTTATTTCTAAGAATTGCATGATCACTGAATCATTGGCTTGTCTACAAGGGATGGCCTCTATCCACTTGCTGAAATAGTCTGTGTTAGTCAGGATCCATTTATGTTGGCCAGAAGAGGGTGGGTGAATCTCTCCAATAAAATCTAAACCCCATTGTTGGAATGGTCTTTCAATAGAAATTGGTTTAAGGGGTAAAGGTAAAAGTTTCCTCTTGCCTTCAAAGATTTGACATTTATGGCAAGAAGTTACAAATTTCTTTACATCAACAAACAGGGTGGGCGAATAAAATCCAACCCTTAGTATCTTATCAACAGTTGATTTCTAGTACAAATGTCCACCACAGTCCCCTGCATGAAGTTCTTTGAGTACCTTGTTAGTTTCATCTTTTATCATACAATTTAATAGAACACCTTCATGATTTTTCCAAAAGAGAGCACCATCTAAAATACAAAACTTTAAAGATTTAATTTTTATAAACCTTTTCTTTGTTCTGGATAACCCTGGAAGAGCCTGTAGGTTTAATAATACGTAACATATATCAGCATACCAAGGTGATTCTAGGAAGGCCTCGCTGATTTGTGGAGTCGCCATCTCCTGTTCATTATCTAGTTTGTTAATATCTAAGACTTGGCAATTAGTTTCAGTCATGATTTTAGCCAATCCCTGTCATTTTATAAGCTTTGTAGGTTTTATTTCAATGTCATACTCTAATATAGTAGAAATCCATTTACCTCTTTTGCCTTCAATCCCCTCTTGGGTTAGGATATCTTTGACAACAGTGCTTGGTAGATAAGCTATTATGTGAGAGTATAATATGTAAACTCTGAAATCTTTGATGGCTTTCACAAGTGCATAAGCCTTTTTTTTCATGATTGGGTATTTTAGAGGCGCATCCCTAAGTGCTTTTCTAAAGAAGGCTATGGGTTTTTCACATCCCTGATTACCTTTTTGTAGCAAAACAACAGCAATAGTGTGATCTGATGCAAATGAAAAGATTATGAAGTCTCTGTTAAATTTTGGGCTGGTAAGGACTATTGTTTTGGTCAAAGCCATTTTGATTTCTTCGAATGCTTGTTTGGCTTCTACTGTCCATTTGACCTTGGAATCCTTTTTTAACATGTTATTTACCAGTTTGATTAGTTCAGCCAGATTGGGTATGAATCTCCTTAAAAAGTTGATCTTCCCTAGGAAAGCTTGAATTTCTTTGATATTTCTAGGGTGAGGTACTTCTAGGATAGCTTGTATTCTATCAGGGTCAATTCTTATGCCGTATTTTGAGATTATGTGACCTAACAATTTGCCCTCTTCTAGGCCAAATAATGACTTCTTTGGATTTAGTGATATATCATATTTTCTGCAAATTAAAAACACTTGTCTCAGATGCTCTAGGTGTTGCTGATCTGATTTGGAAAACGCAGTGAGATCATCTAGGTATATGACCAGGAAATCATGAATTTCTTTAGCAAAAGCTATGTCCATTGCACGTTGGAAGGTTGCCCCTGCATTCCTGAGTCCAAATGGCATTTTCACATATTTAAAAGTTCCCTATGGAGTTGTAAAAGCAGTTTTTTCCTGATCATCAGGGTAAACTAGAATCTGGTTGAAGCCTGAAAACCCGTCCAAAAGTGAAATTCTAGAGGCACCTACTACTCTTTGCAAAATGTGATCCATCTTAGGTAAGGGGTAGTGGTCTTTTAAAGAGACTTTATTTAGATTCCTCAAATCGACACATAGTCCGATTTCTCCTGTTTTCTTCCTAGTGGGCACTAAATTAGAGACCCATTCTGAAAATCTAATGGGTGCAATTATCCCAGCTTCATACATTCTTTTGACTTCTTTTTCAATTAGAGGGAGGAGTACAGGGTTGACCCTTCTGAGTTTTTGCTTGAAAGGTTTTTGATTTTCTTTGAGGGGTATTGTATGTTGAATCACAGAAGTATCATAAGATTTGAGATCTTCATAGCTCCATGCAAAAACGTCCTAAAATTCTTTGAACAGTTCAACATATTTAAGCTTTTGGTTTGGAGGCAAAGTTTTGGACAATTTTATCATTTTAGGATTTTGTTCAGTTCCTATGTTACAGTCCTCAATCTCTGCATTTAGAGGCTGCATTTTGGGCTTCCATGAAATATCATTAGAATCAAAAATGTCTTCTAGAGGAGTTAATCCTGTGGGTAATAATTGTCCTTTAAATCAAGGACTTCAGTTTCTCCTCTAACAGTTTCATCAAAGTCTATTTTTTTAAGCTCCTACAACTCTTTGATGGTAAATTTTGTTGGATGTAGTATTTGAGTTGTTGTTTAAGCTGAAATGTGTGTTTCAATTTTGTCTATTTGATCAACTTCACAAACAGTGCCCATGTCTAATTAGTGCTGGAAAATTCTTCTTTTAGGGTCAAGAGATTGTTAATCTGAGTGTCATTGTCAAACACTTGCCAGTTTTTTACATTGTCAGGTACAGTTGGCCTGTGTTTAATCTCAGCTGTAAAATGATGATTAGACTCAAATGGAAGTTTACAAGTGCTGGAAAATGTTGCTAAACTGTGAGCATGCAAATTGTGTTTCCTCGGAATTTTGGCAAGCTGTGTTTCTAGAAAGGTATTGAGTATTTCAATTGCTGCTCCTCTATAAGATCTTAATCTGAGATCATTTGTGAGGAAGTTTCCTTTCATTTGTTGAATCACTAAATGAAAGTCTCCCAAAATAGATACCCTAACTGCCCCTAAGCTTTTGATCAAGTTGAGTCCTAGCAAGAGGGCTTCATATTCAACTATGTTATTAGTGCATCTAAAATTGAGCCTGTATGCATGACCTTCAGCATGGTCATTTTCCATATTATGTATCCAAATCCCTGCTCCTGCTCCTAGTTTATTGACTGATCCATCAAATTTCAAATACCATAGGATTTCTTAAGTATAGCCAGTATCAGGAGTTTTAGAAATTTGCTCACTAGGGAGATTTGGATTTTCAGTTTCATGTGGTTTCCCTTGTGTGTCAGGTATACCATTGTTCACAGAAATTTCTTGAATTTGAACACTAGATTTTTCATTTGTGAATTTTTTCTGCTCTAAAGCCAAAGCCTTGACATCAGTTGGGGGGTAAATTTCATCATTGTACAGGATGAAGGAGTCCATATCAGAGTGCATGGACTAGATGGGGAAATTCTGGGGTTTCTCTTGAATACTTACCACATATTTCATTAACGTTTCTCGGTACAACCTCTTTGGTTGACCAAATACTGAAATAGTTGCATAAGAGATGTCCAACTGTAAAGATCCTTGCAGTTTTGCTCTCCAAGACCTAGACAATAACATTCCATATTTGGGTGGAATATCAACTACCACCACATCCATTAAAATTGTTTTGGCAGGGTATTGGACTAATGATACACATAAGTCTTTGATTAGTCCTAGACATCTAACCTGGCTAGAATCAAAAGAGTACAAGTCTTTGTATGGCCTGGTAACCTCTAGGTCCAACTTCTCCATTACAGATTTGGGCATTAAATTATGAGAAGCACCAGAATCAAACATTGGATTGTGAAGTATTTTATCATGAATGTTCAGACTTACATAGAAAGGAGGAACACCTCCATCTACCAATTTTTCGTTTACTTCAGGGCCAAAGATTAATTCTGGTTGGTCATCAAGGACATTTACTGCATCTCTGTTTTCTGAAATTTGAAGTGATTTGCTGATTTGTTCTCTATAGACATGATGCTTAGCCAATTCTAAAAGCGGAATGGCTATCTTTAACTTGCCTATTTCGGTCTCAAGGTTGAAAGGTTTTTCAGTTTGGATTTTTGCATTTCGGGCAACAAGGTTTTCTTTTTCTGCTGCATTTTCTGTATCTATCTCTTTTATAGGACCGTGGTTATGAGCTGAAGTTGTTTCTATGTCAATTTCTGGAGGTTCTCCCACAATTTATTTGGAAGGAATGGAAGTTGAAGATTGTTTATTAGGTTGTTGATGATATGAAACATCTTAAATTGTTGGATTGTTTGGGTTAGAAATTGCTTTAGGAGGAGTTTGTATAGGAGGGTTCTTGATTTTAGTTTTGGTAGGTTGCTTGGTTTCTTTCTGTTTATTGTCATCGGGGACATATATTCTCCTACTTCTCAGATTATATTGTTTGTGAACTTCATAGATGGTTGTGCCATATCCCTCTCTAAAATCAAATGATTCGCCTGATTGAATTTGAAACTGACCAAGAGTGTGAGCCTCTTGGTCTTCTTGGGTTAGGAAAATTTGTTGTTCACTATTGAGACCCATTAAGTTAATTTGAGTGTCTTCTGTGGGCTCACTAGAAGTGGAAGCTTCAGCATAGTTTTCTTGGAACGGAGGTCTAATGCTTTGGTCAGGGCCAACCTTTCTAGTGTTAGAGTTCTGGTTTTTCCTAAAGTTTGGATTTCTCCCGGTATTGCTTGGTTGACCATCCCAAGGGGATTTTCTCTCAATTGTTTCTACTCTACACCAAGTCTGTCCATTCCTTTAATGATAGCATATAATTTTTGTTCAAAGGTAGAAGGTTCTTCTTTGATGGGTAGCCTCCTTTCAGCTCTAGCTCCAGCTCGTTTAGAAATCAGGTTGGCCTCAACACTGATAGCTATACTCTGCATGTCTTCTATGCTTCGAGGAGCCCTTTCCCTAACCTGGTATGCCATATGAGAGTCAAATGCATCGGGGAATTTGATCAAGGCCAAGTCTAGTGGAGGTATGAGATTATGAGGAATAGCATTGTATACATTGTTAAATCTGGTGCAGTAATCTTACATAGTTTCTTGTGGACCTCTCTTTAAGTTTTCATATTCTGATAAAATGTGGAGAGGATCTTTTTTATTTTCCCATCTGTTTAAGAAGTTCTGATAAAGAGCTTCTAAATAATTGATAGTGTTTGCAGGGAGTGCTCTAAACCAGGTTCTAACATCTCCAGTTAAGCTTTGGACAAAGACTTTCATTCTTACATCATCATCATCAATCTTATAGTTTTCAAAATAATCCATCATATTCTTGGTGTGTTGTTGAGCTGTGTAAGTTCTAGTACCATCAAAATAGGTGATTTTGCTTTGATAATCTTGAGGCATAGCCCCTGGATTTGCAGGTAATTGCAGGGGAGCATATCAGTTTTCCATATTTGCAGAGATAAGTGTAACAGCCGAAAGAGCAAGGATACTAGTTGAAATATTTGTTGTGAATGGGGGAGTGGGAAAGATGGTTTGAAGTGCTAATGGTGAAATAGGAGAAGCAATAGTAATGGTAGAAAGGACTGGTGCTTTTCTAGGAGTAAGCTCAGATTGGATAAGGTTTTGCTGGCTTCTAAGGTTTTTGGGAATCAGATTAGGATTTTGAAACACAGGTGGGGGAATTGGATCTGGATTTGATCTAGTGTAACAGATCTTCTTCTTTGGAGCCAGCTTCTGAATATATTTTTTGGTTTTTCTTGAAATATTTGAAGGATACAACTTTTAACAATATCTTTCTAGTAAGTTTAAAATATGGGAGTTTTGAATTTTCCTGAAGATCTATTGAAACAAGGGATTGATCAAGTATTTGAGACAACTGTTGAAAGCGGAAAACTAGACTGGAGATACACTAAAGTAGCTTTTATTTACTCCTGTAATTGCATAGCAAAAGTAGTTTCAAAGGCTAGCTGGCTAACTTTAGGCTCCATCTGTAGCTCTTAAAAATAAACAACAGTAACAAACAATTATTCGGTCCCCAATGGAGTCGCCAATGATGTTATCACTCAGGTTGTTCCCCAAAGTTGTAGGAAAGGGAATATGGCCCAAGTAATCATAGACCAATCTTTTAGATATAGGTTCTAGCCAATCTGCATCAAGAGAGGGCTCTCTCTTTATAGTTTAGCTTTGTTTTGAGGTATATTAGGCTAGTTATGAAGTACAAGGGTTTTGTTTTGAGTTTGGTTGGAAGGAAATGAGCGGGACTCAATAGCACAGTGAGGTAAAACTGAAACTTTTCAGTCCATTGGGCATGATGGAGTCAAAGAAGGATGGCTTCTTGGGTTAGGTTTCTTACCAGAGGATTTATCACGGAGCAAGGTACTCGAATATAGAACAATTTATAGGCTGAAATCAGATGGAATGGAGTTAATAGGTGAAGGGCAATTAAGAATCTTTTATCACGTTGACAGAGGGAAAGTGGATGATTACTGCTAAGGAGCAATTAATAATTCCTTAGCTAATATTCAATGATGAAAGAACCAGGGGAAACAGGAGCAATTAAGAATTCACTGTTTATGCTAATTCTAAAGAAAACATTAATAATAACAGAGACTAAACATAGAGTGCAAACAAAAAAATTCTAAGTTATTCTTTTTCTCTATTATTTAAATCATGAAACATATATGATATAGTAAACATAGAAATTGTAAAACACAAGTTAGAAGGGATTTATTGATCCATAAAAACGATTCAAGAATTCTGTAAGATGGTCCTAAGCATCAATTCTTCATCCAGTGAGCTCGACAAAAATGGTTCCAACAACTTTTTTATTTCTAAAATTGTTCAGTATTACAGTCAAAACTACGAACATCCACTATCAAACAACCAAACCCAAATACTTCGTTTGGGGGGTATTTATACAAAAATGTCAAGATATCATACAAAATATCTGATAGAAATAATATCTGCTGACAATTTAATGCTTCTTTTACATAGATAGAGACAGACAGTCTCGAAAACAGGGCAGAAATAAGTGAAGCAATAAGGATGTTGTGTTGGCTGCTCTGCATTGGTTAGATGTGCTGGAGGTAGGTTCTGTGAGTAGGTTCTGTGAGTCGGTCTGCAACTGTATTCCATTAATACTTGGTGCTGGTCACTGTGGCCTGTTCAGGTGTCTTTAATTCTGATTTGATACGCCTATATTTGTCTGACCTTTATTTATTTCTTTTCTCTGCAACATGGTACAAAACTTTGAATTCACCTAAGATACCAAAGATAACAAAGATAAGTTCATAATATTCCCAACATATCTTGCCACCAGTCTGATTCTGGTAGTTTATGTATTTGCAGCTTTCTCAAAGTCTCATCAGTCTCTGTGTACCTGAAGAAATTGGGTTGAATGGTGAACAAATGTTTCACTTCATGCTCAATATAAAATAGATTTTCCAAGTTTTTGTAGAGGGCCTGGCCAGATGGGACTGCCCTTTCTGCTGAAGTACTTGATGATGCATTTACTTTATTAGTAGCATGTTTATTCAACTTGTGCGTGTACTCAACTTGTCTCATCAGGCGTTCATTACTCCCTAACAGACTTGGCAAACCCTTTTCATGCAAAACTGCAAATCTTTCTATAAAAGAATCAATCTCCACGTGCATGTCCTCGCATCTCCTTTCCAGATTTTTCATCAGAGTTCTCATAGTTAGAACTTTCTCGATATGCAGAATGGTGCATGTCCTGTCTCTGATTTGCAGTGCCTCCAATTCTTCACTGGTCTTGGTATTCAAAAAATGTATTAGCCTGTTAGCTTGTTTAGGCATGTGTCCCAATAAAGCTCTGGTTTTTTGAATCTCCACTTGGGCTGCTGCTATCAAGTCAATCTGCTCATAAATAATCTGAATAGATCTCCACACATTAATAATGGATTGATTGATGTTAGCCCACAAAATGCCTTTGATTTCTCCTAGAGGTTTGTCCAAAGAGAGGTCCTCTTCCAATGCTTTCACCTTATTTTCTAATGCTTTAACCTCTCTTGTCTTTTCTGCTACAGTCATCTTAGATTTTTCATAACTTATTTCTAACTTTGCCAATTTCTCTTTGGCCTCTTTCAATTCTAACACTTGGAGCTTTAATTCCTCCATGGCTTTTATTAATTCCTCTATGGTCATGCCAATACTGCTGCCTGCTGCTGTTGTAGCTGCTGCTGCTGATGTACCTGTAGTTGTTTCTGCTGTGGCTGCTGGAACAGTGGGAGGTAGTGCTGCTGCAGCTGTTGAAGGGGCGGTTGTGACTGCAGGGATTTATTTAGGTGGCTGGGAGGTTGACTCTCCCTACTTCTCTTTCAACATTGTCTCCAATGCTTGCTTAGTATCATTTAACCTTTCATTGAACTTCATGAGCAGCTCCATCATGTCTTACTCTGACTTCTGCTGGACCATTTCTGTTGTCTGAGGATGCATAGTCGGAGGCAATTTCAGCTGCTTCCTAAGGGCAACAATATCTTCCTCTTTCTTCTTCATTAACGCCTTGATGCCCTTGGCATCCTTTGGGTCATGTCCTTGCTCATTGATAATCTCCTCCAAAGATTTTATCATGTTGTCTTTAGCAAGAGAAGAGGCTTTCTCCAAATCTAGCTGAGCATAGGTGTTCTCCAAGGATTTTTGCAATCTGTGAGCTAGCATAGCTTTATCAACTAGTGTGGAGTATACCATCTCTCCAGTCTGTTTGTGCAGCGCGATCTGGTCCATAGGATGAATATCCTTAGCCATGACCTCTAAATTTGTCCTAATGTAGTCAGCTGCTGATTGTGGTTGCTGCACTTTGGGCTTGAAATAACTCATGATTATCTTTCACTCCTTGATGTCATAGGCAGACATCAACCTTTGTTGATTTGTGGGGGCCATCTTAAGATATTGGTTGTAAAGTTGTACCCTTAGTGGGTCGTTTCTAGCTTTAATCTCTATGAATGTTCTTTTGATATCAGAGGACTGCTTGCTTTGAGGTCGAGTAGATGAAACTTCCACACTATGTTGCCTCTCTAGCTCTTGCCTGTGTGAGCTAGTTGATGTGTCTACCACCAGGGATGTCTGTTGGCTGGCTATTTTTTCTCCTCTCAAACTGTCCATTGTTTCCTCAAAGATTTCCTCTTCAGAGTGAGGATTTAATCTTTGTCTCTTTGCACCTGGCTGCTCTGTCGGTCCACTCATGGGTGTGGGGTCTTCCCTATCTCTCTTTTTGCCTTTTTCCTCATTTAGAGGAGTCTGTAATGCAGGTACCTCTGTTGCTTTTGTTTGTACTGGAGGAATTTGCTCTTGCTGTTCTCTCATTTCTTGTTGATCTATTTCTGCTACTTCCTTGCCCTTTGAGATCCTTGTGCTGGCTCCTTGAACAGGCTGCTGAGAAGTTCCAGCAGAGGATGTGCCAATTCCTGCTTGTGGAGGTAGCTTGAAGGATACCTGTCCAAAAGAGTCAAGTTCAAGGGTTTTTTCAAGGTCTTTCATAGCCCTCTCCATCTTTTCTTGCTCACTAATTTGTTCTTCTAATGTACCCTCTACCCAGTCATCTTCATTAGCATATTGTTCAAAATCAGGGATTCTATGGTGTACTTAAGCTGACAACCTGTTTCTTACTTTTCTGTCACTTATAAAGCTATTCAGGTCATATGGTACCCACCAGAAACTTTTCTTCAATTTAAGTTCTTCCCCTAATATCCTATCAACATCTTCCCTTATAACATCCAAGGGCTCAGCTTTAACTGTTGAGCTCCTTTGCTTCTCTACCTAACTATTTATCTGCCAAGATTGAACATTTTGGACAGATTTTATTCTCTATCACTAGAACAAGAAATTGAAACATGAACTAGCCAAGATTAAGTTGTTTGGCTATTCATCAATCGCAGCATAGAGTTCAACAAACTGCACATGAAACTTTCATTTACAGAACATGAAATGGTAGTGGCATTTGGACTTGCACAGTTTCCTGGTCTTTTTTGATTTGGGGTTCATTTCTTTCATTTTTTGACCATTTCATTCTTTTTGCCCTTTGATTTTTCTTTTAGGGCATACCCTCTTTTCATTTTTTAATTTTTAGATCTTTTCAGAATATGGAAAACCTTTGCAGCAGGAAAAGGATGAACATATTAGGGACTTTAACCAGTCAATCATGAAATATGACACCTATTGGTATAGAAGCATAACAGAGGCCATTGTTCAAATGGTTCTATAAGTACTTGTGGTTTCAATGGCATCTCATCTGATACTACATGTCTTCCAATTCTTTGATAGCTATCACATCTTTTGTAATAGGTCTTTAAGTCTTTGAAAATTGTTGGCCAGTAGTAGCAAAGTTTGAGCACCCTGTATGTTGTCCGTTTATCTGCAAAATAGCCACCACATGGTTCATCATGAAATTCTTTTAGAATATCAAGAATTTCATCTTCTCTTACACATTTTCTTATCAAAATATCAGGACTACTATAAAATAGGTCATCATTGACCCAAGTATATCTAGCACTTTGTTTAATTATTTTCATTTTTTGCTTGCTAGCAAAATGGGATGGTAATATTCCAGATGAAAAATAATTTTCTATATCTGCAAACCATGGAGTTTTAGTTATTACAACAAATAGATGCTCATCAGGAAAGTTATATGAAATAGGGATAAAATCATCAGGAGAATTAAGTATTGACAGAAAATATGCCAATTGATTATCTTTTCCTAGTTGATCTAGAACAATGATATTAAATTATTGCATTAGTAACAACCATCTAGTAATTCTGCCATTAGAAAATGTTTTGTTCATTAAATATTTAATGGCTTAATGATTTGTATGAATAAATATTTGATAGCCTGTTACGTAATGCCTAAATTTATTGACTGTATGCACAAAAACTAGCATTTCTATTTCAGTTACTATGTATTTTAATTCTGTCGGTGTTAAAATTTTGCCTATGAAGTAAATGGCATAGTTAAACTAATTTTCTTTTTGTCCTAGAGATTCTCCTATAGTTATATCTGATGCATCAGTGGATATGTGGAATGACAATAACCAATTTGGTCCTCTAAGAAGGGGTGCTATAGACAATTTCTCTTTTAGTTTTTCAAATGCATTTTGACACTTTGTAGTCCACGGAAACTCAATGTCTTTTGAAAGTAATCTAAACAAGGGTAAATCTATCTTGCTGAAGTTTTCATTGAATCTTTTGTAGTAGACTGCATATCCCAAGAAACTTCTTACTTATTTCTATGTTTTATGTGGCATTAAGTCTACAATGACTTGTATCTTTGTTGGGTCTGACTTAATTCCAGAAGAAGAAATGTTGTGTCCCAACACTATCTCTTCAGTTAACATCATAAAACATTTTTCATTGTTGAGGGATAAGTTTGTCTCTATGCATATTTTAAGAAAATTTTCGAGATTATTTAAACAATCATCAAATGTGCTTCCATAAACAGTAAAATCATCCAGGTAGACTTCAACACATTCATGTATAAGATCTGCAAAGATAGCTAGGACTGCTCTTTGAAATGTAGCAGGTGCATTACATAGTCCGAAAGGTAAAACATTGTAAGCATATGTTCCCCATGGACAAGTAAATGTAGTTTTATCCTAATCTTATAATGCTAGCTTGATATGATTGTATCCACTAAATCCATCAAGAAAGGAAAATAACTTTTTCCCTGCTAATGAGTCTAGTACTTGATCAATGAATGTTAGTGAGAAATGATTTTTCAATGTTGATTTTTTCAGTTCCCTATAGTCTAGACATATTCTCCATTTGCCATTTTTCTTTGGCACCACAACTAAGGGAGAAACCCATTGACTATCAAAGATAGGGTAGATAAATCCTACCTATAATAGTTTCTACAACTCCTCTTTCACTATCTCCTTCATCATTGGATTCATTCTTCTTTGTGGTTGTCTTACTGGTTTGATTGTTTCATATGTGTACATGTGATGGATACATTTTTTTTGATGGATTCCTTGCATATATATATAGTCCCAAGAAAAAGCTTTCGAATGCTTCTGTAATAATGCAATTACCTGTTGTTCTTGTGATGATTGTAGATTACTACCAATATTTAAATTCTTACCAGGATTGATTTCAATGATTTTGTTTGAGAATTGGTAATTGAGTTGTCACGAAAAATTCTTTCAAATGAATTTTGTAATGATTGAATAATACAATTTTCCTTAAAACATTGATTTAGAATATGATTTGTAGCTTCATATTGTGTTATTCTTAGCTGCTCAAAAATATTAGGTTCTGAGATAAAAAGGTCTATTAAATCCTCATTTTCTTCTTCTTCTCTAAAATTAAAGGCTTGATTAATACTTAAAACAAGTAGATTTTTTTCCTGTTTATCATCAACCCATGATAATAAAGAAGGTAATTGAGTAAGAGGATAGAGTGTGATATGTTTCCTTTCATATCCATGTGTTATGATCATGCTTCCTCATTTGCATCCAATTAAGGCATCTACTGTGGCTAACCATGGTCTACCAAGAATTAAAGGATGGCCTCCTAGATTCGTTTTTGGTTGCAAGATTAGAAAGTCTACAGGATATTCTCATGAATCCAAAGAAACAATGATGTCTTCAAGTATTCATTCCAGTACAACTTTAGATCTATCTGCTAGTTCTAAAATTGTAGAAGTAGGTCGGATATTTGGCAGTTTTAAATACTTCATAGTTTATATTGTCATAACATTTATAGAAGCTCCTAGGTCAATTAATGTTTTAGAAACTAAAAAATTATTGATTGAAATGGTAACCATGGGTATTCGTGGATCAATATATTTTTCAATTATTGTTTTTGTAGAAATGAGACTAGCTAGTTTGCCAATGACCTGGTTTGTGGGCGGATCTCTTTTCTTTCTACCATTTGTCTTAATTCGTAGTTTGTTTATTGTTTTTTTATAAAATTGGAATATCTTTAATAGCTTGCAACAAAGGAATTTTGACATAAGAAATTTTTAACTCATCTATGATATCAAATTCAGGAAGAGAAATTGAAGTTTTCTGATCAACTAACCTTTATGGGAAAGATGGTGTTTGAGTCACAATAGTTTTTCTTTTCTAAATTTAATTCCTTGGATTAGAATTTTTAGATTGTTTTCCTTCTTCAATTTGTTCTGCTATGATTGGTGGAGAATCATTTTGTAGAACTTTTCCTGACCTCAAGTGGATATCTTGAATAGGAAGAATAGAATATGTAGGAAATAATATTGTTTCTTTCACATTATAGGTTGGCCTCTCCACTCTGTTACTCGTATTTGCTACTAGATGAGATGGTAATTGAGTTGCTTTGGGTGGTGGTTGGTTAGAAGGCAGCTGAAGCTATTGAGGTTGATTTAGTGTAGGCAATGATTGTTGTATGAATGGATTTGATTGAGGATATTGTTGTAATAGCTAATATGGAAATGATTGTTGAGGATATGGTTGTTGATATGACTGCTAGGGATAGGATTGATATTATTGAGGGTAAAATTGTTTGGGTGTTTGAGTTCCATAAGAATATCCTCGCCAACTTTGTGAAGGTTGGTTTTGGTTCTGTTGAGGAGGCCAAACTTGCCATGGCATAGGAGTATTCCATGAATTTTGATACTGAAAATTCTAGGGAATTTGTTGAGGAAATTGTTGAGATGTACCTGCAAAACATGGTTGCCAATCTCTTCTTGGTGTCATATAATAAAATCCTTGAGTTTCTTCTAATTTACCTACTTGCAACTCTTTTAATGTTGGACAATTGTCTGTAACATGATTTTCTATACAAACTCCACAAACATGTATATTATCCAAATGACAATCTCGTAAAATATGCTTCTTCTTACACTTAGGACAGAAGATTGACATTATTTGTTCTTATTCTTGTTGTTTCTTCTTTGATTTTAATACATCAACTTGTGTTCCTAAGGTTCTCAAAAGATATGTTTTAATTTTTTCTAACAAACTCCTTATTTCTGCTCTTGTTACTCCTCCTGTTGATGATTAGAAGCTCTAGAAGTTATTTCTCTTTTTCCTATTTTGGCTCTAACTCTAGAGTACTTTTGACATAATTCAACAATTTCATCGAATGGTAAGTATGAAATATCTCCTTTACCCATCACATTGAGAATATCAAAATACTCATCTCATATTCATTTAAGAAAAAATGTTCTAATGGTATCAGGATTTAGAGAATGTTGTTTAGATATTTGCAGGTCGTGAAGAAATTGTTCCAAATATACTTCCAAACTCTCAACTTCTTGTTGAGACATTCTAAAAATATCTTCTTTTGAATCTTTAGGCCTACAATAGGCTTGATATTTCTTAAGAAAAAATTTCTTCATTTCTTCCCAAAAAGTAATAAAGTGTTCTCGTAATCCCATAAACCATTTTAAAGCAACGAATTTAAGAATAGCAGGAAAAAAGACGAAGTTTATGTGTATCATCAATATAACCATAGGTTCTACATAAGATATAAAATTCAAACATGAATGAATCAGGATCTTCAGAAGACATTCCATAGAAATTTGGTAAAACTGAAAGTGGAATATTCTTCATTTTTACCTTTTCTCCTAGAATTTCTCTAGTATCTACAATTGGAAATGCAAAAGTAGCTTCTTCATTATTTTCTATTTCTACATCTTGTCTTCTCTTATGATCATATTCTCTTTTGGCATCTTCTTCTCTTTTCCTTTCTACTTCTCTTCTCGCATCTTCTTCTCTTCTTACTTATCATTCTTTTTGTTTCTTTTCATATTGTAACCTTTGTTCTAGAGTGACGATATTAGATCCTTGCCCTTCTTCTGCCATATCTTTTTCAACAATTTCAAATGTTTCAGTAACAACTTGAGATTCAACTTGTTTTATTTGTTCAAAGATAGGTTGATCTATTTGTTCAAAAATAGGTTGATCAATTAGTTTTCTTGTCTCCCTTTGTTTTCCTATGGAAGATGTTCCTATGTGTTTATGTTTTCTCTTCACTTCATAAGCAATCAAAGTTTTCCTTTCAACAAGAGTTAACATTTGTCCCGAACATTGTTTTTCCTCTAACTCTTCCAAAGTTGGTTTTCCAGCAATTGGTGTAGTTAATTCAAATGGAGGTAGTCTTTCTTCTACCAGTGGTTTAGTAATTGGGGGGTCTTGTTTTGTGTATATACCCTTTTAATCTCTTGTCTAGGCATAAATGACCATAATGAAAAATCTTATTTACTTCCTTTTTTTTGTTTTTTGTTAAAGCTTCCTATTTTGATTAACTTTGAATATGATTACCCAACAACTGCGCCAAAAATGTAAGGTCAATTTACTAAGTAAATTAACACATGTCTTTTACTTATCAATCTGGGTTTGTAGACTTGGAAGCATGTCCAAAATATATGAATTTCAGGTGAATTCAATTTAGGAAGGCAATAATATAAGGTTAAAGGAAGTGCATATTACAAATATATTCTAAGTTTTAAAAGACTAAAAAGTTTCTAGTTCAAGATGCAACAAGCAAGAGAAGAGAGACCTAACTTAGGAGGTCCTAGTTATCCTTCCTCAGAGTACTATCCCTAAGAAGAGAAACTAAAGAGCAGTGGTTTGTAATATATAGATAACAAGAAAAGAGGCTCCTAACTTAGGAGGTCCTGGTTGTCCTTCCTCAGCGTTCTACTCCAATAAAATTACCATTACATTAAATAAAACTGGAATTCAAAAATTAATATAGGAAATGCAAAAAGGATGATTTTGGCTATGATTCATAACTTGATAGAGAGATAATTTAACTTAAATTCTTGTTTGTCCTTTCATACGAAAATTTGACTTTAAACTAACATCATCCCAAAATCACACAAAAAGCATCACACATCTAAATAACTAAATCATAAATCTGAAACAAGAAAGAATGAAATTAAAATTACGCTAATGTAATCGAAGTGTACTTAGCTTGGTATGGGGGCCCTCCAACCTGGTCTTGTACATCTAAGGAACTCTCAACTACAACTAGCTTATGAAAATATCCACAACATGAATAATAACTTAGAACAGTAGAAATTATTCTTCAAATTATCAAAAAGTCTCTAATAGTTTGAATACAAATTACATACATGAATGGTTCATAAACTCAGTTTAAATCAGAAGATTATCAACAAACTTAGCTACAATGGCTCTAACAATCTTTATATATCCTAATCCATCCATCCAAGTCGAAATAATCAAGTATGGTTCACAAAATTAGGAAAAATCCCAAAAAATAATATTTTGCCCCTTTTTAATAGGGATTTCTGAATGACAGGTCAAGTTTGACCAACATTGACCAGGCCTGTGTTTGCTCAGTTTGATCAAGCCAATAGGTGTTAATACGTCCGTGGTTCCCAATATTTTCAAATATGCACTCATCTCTCTCCCAGGTGTCTTGCACATATGACTTTAACGGAGCTATTACAAGAATTTTTAGTGCAGTCCAAATTTACTCTTAAAACCCAATTTTTACAAAAAATTCTAAAAATTAAAAAACTTAATTTAGTTATCTAAATATGAAAAATAAGAGTAAAATGAAGCATATGTAAGTGAAATAGGATGGAATATGGTGGCAAATGGATGGGTTTAGGATAGGCAAAAATGATCAAAATTAAGCGCCAACAGTACTTATGGGAAAATGAGTTTTCAATTAATATATTCAAATCACAATGAGAATATTTGATATTATAATCAGATTGGTTTATTAACATATAAGGTTATCAATTCTCTATTGAATCTCTTTATATGTGATCACATGTGATGCCAACAACATGAAGGCTAGGAGCATTAAAAAAATTGTTGACATCCCAGAACCGAAAAACTAACCAGGATATTAAGTTGAAAACAAATTAGAAACACATGGCAAATCAAACTCAATGCAACACATGGGTTTTGGTCGTTTGAATGGTCAGAGAAATTACGATTACTCCAAAAAAGGAAATGTGCCATGTAGATGATTGGCTTCATGATATGCACAAAAGAGATAATAAGATGATTATATTCAGAGGAGTTTAAGAGAGAAAAATATTTCAACCCACAACAACCTTTATCTTGATAATTAGAATGATAGGTCTTGAAATTGTGAGGATCCATGAAAGATGTGTTCTCCAACCATCAGTCTAGCTCAAGAGGTTGACATGAAAAGGAACTAATCAAACAAGAACTTTTCATCTTATCAGAATTCTATCTTGAAAATCCACTTGAAAATATTAGAATTTCTTTAAGAATGAACTCA
>APFE030642553.1:108383-208301 GCA_000404065.3 Pinus taeda | reverse complement strand
AGAAAGTCATTAAAAATCATGTTTATCTCTGGGTACGCAGGTTCTCTCTACCTTGCCTGCGTGTACACATCCCAAGCTCATTGTACCTACGTACTTGTATGCTCTGTAAGTCAAGGGATGAGTGCATACTCCTGTAAAGGTCAAAAGGCGAGAGTTTCATCTTAAAAAAGTTACTTGTGGTCATTTCTAGAGCATTCTAGAAGATTGTTTGACGTGTATTGAGCACCTCCAGATGGTTCATGCATTCCTATGAAAGAGGAACTTATCCCATCAAGGGAGGAGCTACCCCATCCAAAAGAGGGAGTATCCCATTGATGTTGGACCTGAATAACTTCCTCTAGAACACTATAAATAGCCTTGGGCCAGAGGAGGGGAGTTGAAAGCTGAACATTCTAAAGGGTAAATGCTGCTGGAATTAGGACTTCCATTGTTGACTTGTGAGGAGAGATCACTTCACTATCCTTCCTTGTTGCCATAGTGGGAGTGGGTGAACTTGTCAAAGTAGAGGAAATCTCTTGCTGGACCCTGGGAGGAGCTTGCACAACACCAAGGCTCAGGTTGTAATGGTCCTTTTTTGTTTCCTTAATACAAATAAGTCCATTCTTCTCAATGATTTGTTGTTAATGAATTATTTCATGTACTCCTTGGTCTATGTGATGAATATGCTTTGTTTTATGAAATATTCAGGTGTTATGTAATCGTTTGCTTTGTTAGTGTATGCAGGACTTAAAGTGAAGGAGGAGCTCATCTGGATCAGCAAGGCTGGACTGCTACAACAAGCGTTGGATTTGAGGTAGGATCGAACAACACTTGGTTTCTCATAGGATAATGTATGTGTAGAGAAGGATTGCTCTTGTTTGTCTTGTTTGTCACTAGAGAGTCTTAGACTCCTAGGGAGGTTAGGTTTGTCCGCAAAAATAACTCTTTCCGCATGACAATGACAACATAAATTTTACTCTAGCTAAGAAACAAATGAATAAACAAGAGTAGACCGATTTGTGGACCGATTTAGAATTCATTTCCATCCACTTTGAATGCCATCAAATGGAATCTCACTTCAAAGAAAAAAATTATGACAATATAAATTTTTCTCTAGCTAAAAACAAACGAGTAAAAAGGAGTAGACCCCATATAAAGTAAATGGATTATTACCACAACATTCACAAAGGCCGCTTAGCTCAACTAACAAAACCAAATAGAGAGTCAAAAGTTTTAAACCTATAAATTATTGAAACAAAACCCAGATATATGATATGTGGCTACTATTCCATGTAGAATTAGATGTATGCACCTCCAAAAAATACAAATGTTTAGACCACATGCTAGTATAGAAGAACAAGACATTGATAAGTCACCATGCCTATCATCATCGGTGAATACGTTTCATAAAAGCCCACATTGATTTTAATATAATTCCATCGATACTAATTCACCAACATTTGGGCTTAAAGATGCCAAAATGCAATTCTAATTTCTTTAGGCCTGGTACAAGCCAATCTCAAATCATTCTTGGTTTAATGATTTCAAGGTGCAATTCTAAGTGCACTATGCCTGGTGAAAGCTAGGTTCAAAAGGATGGGACCAAAAGGAAATTTTTTCAAACAACAATTCTAGTGCTTCATCTCCTACACCAATAGTCTTTTCATTATTCACACCTTTAGAATTCATTCCTATACAAAATTATGTAAATCACCATGTTCAAAATGATAGTGACATTTGTTCAAACAACAATTCTAATGCTTTGTCTCCTACACTTGTATCCTTTTCATTATTCACACTTTTAAAATTATTTCTTATACAAAATTATGAAAAAAATTCAAACACATGTGCTCTTTTCATTATTCACACCTTTGAAATTATTTCCTACACAAAATTATGCTAAATTTCTATGTAATGAACTTCCAAAAACACACCCTAAACAAAAAAGTGCCTATTGATTAAAATTACCGTATTTAAATATTACTCCATAAAATTATGACTCAGAACTATAATGCTGACTTATTTATTCACCAATTGTTTCCTTCGTAGTACTTGAATATAAGTTAATTTTAAGTCTAACTATGTGCGTTTCATTACAAATTCATTTAAGTTTTCCCTTAACCTTTCCCAAGGTTTCATATGGGTACTTTTAATCCATTGCACCCTTCACGTACTATGTTTTACACATATAGTAGGCTTAAATTTACTTTTATGTGAAGGTAGAATTTGTATACAAAAATAAGCACCCCATTAATGGATCAATGCAAGATTTGATTCTTAGCTTGTTTTGTAAAAGTATTATTATAAAACCTATGGGTTTTCACCCTTCTCTTTGTTCCTTTATAATAAAGTTCCAAGTTAGTTTACTTTAAAGGTTATGCCAAGGTATATGGTGTGATTTGATGTGTTCTATGTTTTAATCATTCAAAACTTACATGGTTTGATGCACTCTACCAATGTCCACCATGGGACTCAACCTTGGGATTACCCTTTTCTGTTTCTATTTACAAGTTTAACATGGAGATATGGAGTTGTTTACGACCTCCTCTCAACAAGTGTTCAGTTTTAGAAGGTAATATAGTATTATTCCTTGAAAGTAATTTGAAACCCCAATCACTTTTCATACGTTCCTGGTTTATTTCTTAGTCAATTTATGAATTTTCCGGTTTATAAACTAAAACCTTAATACACCATAGTCTTTATATGGACATGGTTAAATATTGACATAGTTATTTTCAACATAGTTATGTACGTAAATATTGGGTCAGGGCTAAGCTTCCAAATGTGGAACTTTTACTCTTTTCTTTGGATTTTATCCCCACTCGAATTTATTAACGAGGTATGCTTTTGAAAATGTTTTTATAGAGTTTTACTTTGTTGTAGGTAGAGAATTTGGGTTTTTTTGGATATGTTTTTTTTTTTCTTTTCTCGAGTATAATTTTCACTCAATTTTTCCTCTATTTTTTCTCTTTGACATCATGTTCTTTTAATGTACCAAACTCGTACTTTGTGTTATTGGAAATTTTTAGGTACACCAACGCTTGGTGCTTGGTGTTATCACTCTAGTTGTCCCTAGGCTCCTAATAGGGATACGACCGAGGTAACCACAAACCAATCTTCTGATTGCAGGTTCTAGCCCACCTGCAATCGGAGAGGGCTCTCTCCTTTTGATTCAACCTTAGTTGATGATTATAGGCTAGCTTTCTAACTTCAAGGGAATGTTGACTGTGATTGGAAAGAAGGTAGGATTCTCGAACAAAGAGGCACAGTAAGGTGTTATAAGTTTCGAACCATTGGGCATGGAGTCACAGATTGAGGCATGCAAGCGTTTTCTTGGTCACAAGGGGATACGAAGCGGGATAGCCACACAGGATACAATACTCGGTCTACTGAAAGTACGGAATGAACATCAGGGATGAAAGGTAAAAGAGAATCATTCCATCATGCTGACAAAGAGGAGAAGTGGATCAGTGGGATCCCGGAGCAGTTAAGAATTCCTAAGACATGCACTCATATGTGAAAGAAGCAGGGTAAACCAGATCATTTAAGAATACAAGCTCATAACTGTTTCTGAAGAAAACATTGAGAAATGCAGAAATTGAACTTAAGGTGTAATGAAACAAATCTTAAGCTATTCTTTTTTCTTGCACTTTAGCAAGGCAAAAAGGTGATAAAAAACATAAAATAACAGGGAAGAAGAACACTTATTGGATCATGTAGAGACACAGGAATTCCGTGATCATTCCTTGGCCAAGAGAAAACATCAAGTTGTTTCGCAATCCATGCTTTCAGCAGTCTTTGATTATGGAAAAATATGACAGTTACAGTGTGAGTCTTTGCTCAGAGAAAATGCTGGAAAGAAGACTGACCAACAACTACTACCAACCAACCAACCCCTCACAACGTTGCTTAGGGTGGTATTTATAAACAAAATATCGGAAAGACATCATTACAAGTGACCTTGACAAGTCTGCTTAGAACTCTTCAAAAATCTAAATGCTGCTGGAATTAAATGCAATTAAATCTTTTTGGCTGCACTGGGGGCAGCTGGATCGGAACAAGTGATGAGGTGGCCCTTGGGGACCAGATGCAGTGCTGCAAATTGAATGTGCAATAATTATGATTTGAGAGTTTCAAGTAGTTTCTCTCTCCTTCTATGAATCTGCTGGAAGATATTCAATTTTCTCTTGCTTCGGGCTGCTGCTCAAGATATTCTTTGATACACTTTGCCGCTACATTGATGGTTTCCGCCGTCGACTGATACTCTTTGACAGGCTTGATGCCTGCTAATTTTATCTGATACACTTTAAACTCTGTGACTGATTTGCTGTTGTCTTCAAACCAGATCCTTTGGCACAATTGGGCGATTTTCAGGCTCTTTCGGCACGCAATGGGCTTAGCAATCAGAAGATTCCCTGAAGATTCCTCGAAATGGCCAATTTCCCGTAGCGATGCGTGATTAGCACTTCGCGCTAATCGCGCATCGGAAACTGCCTCCGTTTCTTGATCTGGAGCTCCGAAGTGCGATTTTTCTCCCTACGGTAAGCTTTTTCGGCTTTTTTGGCTGCTGACGTAAGCATGGCATCGGCTATACAGCAGATGATGTCAGCTGTGGGTCCCTGGTACTGAGCGACGTGGTGGAATACTGGATGTACTGTGGTGAAGAGACCCCGATGCGATATCGCGATATCGCGTCGGCGGGGAACGAGGGGGATAATTAGGTTGGGCATTTGGCACTTGCGACTACCGATCGGCAATATCGCGATATCGCATCGACAGAGACGGAGAGGTGAATGGACTGGACACGTGGCGTTTGTGATCGCCGATCGGCGATATCGCAATATCGCATCGGTGGGGGACGGATGGGCGATGTTTTGCATGAATATGAGAGTGCGAGGTTGCGATGCAAAAACGGCTTTGAGGAGAAAAAAGTAAGTAAGTGGGTGTGAAGGGCATTTGAGGTTTCGGAAGGGGTCTGATTACCTCGGGGGAACTTTATACTTTGGATGGAGTCCATCGTATCTGGGAGGTGGTTTTGGAGGTCGGGGTTCTTGCTTAGTTTCTGATAAACTGAACAATTCCCGGGAGTTCTTATGGTTATTTTTCAACCAGGGGGAAGGATATTACATAGGGGGATTTTACTTAATATTAATAAGGGGACGGGAAGAATAGGGAGCTAAATAATAATGTTAGTGGTTAATATGGAGATGGTAAGAAAATGCTAAGTTCAGGAGAGCTTAGGCTATTACAAAGGGGTAGGACCATACTTTGGAAGAAAATATGGAACAACTTTGAGTAAAGCAGATCTCTACTCAAGCCAGAGCTATGAGGATGATGGAACTTAAGAGGTGTCAAGCAGATCTTGACCTCTTTAGGGGATGTTAGTTAATGATTGGGGAAAACAGAGAAGGGGAGTCAGTTATACCTCTTTTGAGCCTTTATGCTTAAAAATCCTTGTTGATTATGTCCTGCATGATATGATACCTGAAAACCTAGAACTGGTCAGCAATTCAATAGCCTCAGAACTACCTACCTATCCTACTTGCCTAGCATTTTTTCTTCTTTTGTTTGGGGGTGCACTTAGACTTGCAAACTCGTCATTCATTTTTCTTTTGATGCTTTCCTATCTACATACTACCCTTATTTCTTCCGGAGCCCAGATTAAGCTGCTGGGCTCTTCTGTTTCTCTACCTATCTAAGAATCTGCCAAGATTAAACTATTTGGTCAGATTTGCAATCTCTATATTCTAAAACATGAAATTTAAACCTAGGGAGACCAAGATTAAACTGTTTGGACCTCCCTTTAACTAAAAGTAGCGATACCAGGATAACTTTACAAAATTTGAAGGCAGTTGAATGAACTTGAAGTAGCCTTCTTCATTTGGAGACTGTTTGAGCAAATATGGAGCATTGCAGCAAGCAAAGTACGACATATTTGGCCTGTGAAATATTAATTATGAGAAATGAATACCTGCTGCAGCAGGAGCTAACAGATCTGTCAGAGGGGAGAGGAAACAAGCAAGGAGCCAAGCGAAACACTGAGGTTGGTACTCTCTGCTTCTCTCTCATCTATTTCTCATAAAGGAAAATGAAAGTAACTTTAGTTTGTTTGTTTGTTTCTAAGATAGCTACCCATCTTAGTGTGACTAGCAACTTTGAATGGACACTAGATTTCCTGATAACAAAATGGCGACTCCACTGGGGAGAAAATAGCTTGTTTGCTTGTTTATATTTGTTTGCTTTATAAACTACATACAGAGCCTGAAGTCAAGCCAGCTAGCCTTCGAACTACTTTTGCTATGGAACTACAAAGAAGATCAATTCTGCTTTAGTCCATCTCTGGGTTTTGTTTATAAATTGAACAATTTGTTTGCAAACATCCTAATTGCCCTGGTGGTGGCTCAAGTAACCTCATTAGATCAGCCCCTATGATTTGTATTTACTGACTATCATTAGCTCAGCCTAAATCCCTGAACTAAGCTGTAAACTGTGACCAAAAACCAAGTTAAAGTCTCATCCCTAGACCATTACACTATCTCCTTTAGGCAATCTAGATGCATCACAAATCCCATGTGCAGTAGGTGAGTTGCATCCCTATTTCCCTGTGTTACAGGTGCGATGATCAGATAAGACTATTTCTGCCTCCAGATTTTGGTTTTTCTTCATTCCCTTCAGCTTTATTCAAGAGTTTTGCTATCTATGATCAGTATACCACTGTTGAAACTCCCTTCCTTTGCATTTTTCAACCTCCATTGTATAAAGAATTGTAAATGTTTTTATGTATTTTTTGCCATTTACAGTTCTCCCTTACAAAAAGGTAGCTTAATCGAACTGTCGTCTTTTGATTTGAAAGTGTCGTTTTTAGTCAAAGAAAATAATCCTACTCTTCTTGATGGTCTATTACACTATTACTCTTGTATTTGATTTGAATTAATAGTATTTCAAGTGTCGAAATCAATTTTCAATTCAAAATCGCAAAGTGTCGTCCTTGTCTTCCTTTCGTCTTTTGAAGAGAAAATTGTTAGTACTGTCGCTTGGAAGGAAAAGATAATTCAGATTTGTACTTAGCATTCTTTTTGTCATTCATACATTAAGAAAGTGGAAAACAAATACATGCATGTGCATTTGCATTTAGACTATTTTTTTATTTTGATTTAGGACAGTGCATCTTGTGTGTGCTCTTCGCTCTATATTGAAAGAATCTCACTTCTCTTTCTCTAGCAGCTAGGATTTTCATTGCAAAAATAAGAGTAAATGACTATTTATCATCTTAGATTGCATTTTTAGGAATTGTATATCTACATCACATGGTGAACCTTAAAAGAAAACTTCTTAAGAAAGATCAACTGTAAAATAAATTCAATGAACATAAAAATGCTTTGGAACCTAACGCACAACATTTAGAAGTATAGGCTAGAGACGTATTCCAATGTCGTAAAGCCTGGTAAATATCACTTTCATTTTAGGTTGGCTAATTCCTCCTCTTTGAGACGACAAGTGCCAATACAGACTTCTGCTCCCACATACCATCGAGTATATATTGGGAGACCACAATAGGCTATATCCTTTATCCTTAGGAAGCCATGTCTGCCGCTCTATCGATCGCAATGCACTGAACACACCATTCGGGAAGATTGACTACCATACTGTAAAAGGTATTTTGCAGTTTTGCGATTGATTATTAATCCCCTTTTCTAGATTTCTAGAGTAGACTCTTTCATTCCTTTTCAAACTCCTTAAAAGAAAAGGTCCATCTGAGCACTTGTCACTTCAGGCTCATTAAAAATCGAAGGCAACTAGAGTCATCTTTAGCTTTTTCTCAACTCTTAAAAATTGAAAATGAAAGTTGTGTCAAAGCATCATAAAATTTATTTTAATCAGAATAACATCATTGTTCCCTCATTGATCTTAGGTTGAGAAAATGGACTCCACCAACCAAGGGTTTCCCCTTGAGGGAAATCCTAATCCTTTCTCCTCTTGGGGAGATGTTGGTGCACCTCATAAGGCCACGTTCTCCCTTCCAGGACTAACAATTGGCCTGCCAATATGGCTCTTCTTGACTTCTGTCGTTCAAAGCACCGTGATTCCTGAGCAATCAAATAAACAACGAGATGATACTAAAGTTACCCCCCAACCTTCTACTTCATTTGTTTCTCCCTCTCCTCCTTCCTCTTCACTTGGTAAAGTTTGTAAAACTAAAAAACAAGTAGTTGAGAACAAGAAGAAAGAGAAGGAGAAGAAGAAGAAGGAGCCAATGGCCAAAAGGAGAAACCATACATCGTCTAGTGAAAATACACACACTACACCGTCCAGGCCTAAATCTCCTTGTGTAATTTGCAAAGGGGACCACTATCATCGAGATTGTCCTTACATCCCATGGATCTTAAGGGACTAGTATCCCTGCTTACACAATCTAGTGTCCTCAACCTCTGACGATCATGTTGAAAGTACGTCATCAACTAGTGAAAATGAAGTCACTGGACATAAAGGAAGATCTAAAATTCCTTGTAAACTGTGTGAAGGTGATCATGCCATCCACCATTGTCCCTTCCTAGATGAAGCTAAAAGAGTCTTGGATAACCATCCTGATTCACCACTACGGATTCCTCCTGGATACAAGAAAGTCTTCCGAGTCCATTGCTAGTTGAAAATCCGACTGACCCACCTTTGTGGTAGGTCGAAGCATCTATCATTGAAGATAAACCCTCTCAGTCCACACCAGACCAAGGTCAACAGGTCAAGATGGTAGTCGACCTAGTTTTCTCTTCAGAAGGTCCATCCTCAGATGACACAGTCACCAAGGAGAATGAGAATGACACCGTTCAAATTCTCTTCATAAACACAGACTCCAATGAACATGGGGGCACCCTACCCATTCCTTTACCACAAGAGGGAAGTTCATTGGAGTTGTATCCGGTCGTTTATTCGGTCCCACCTCCAAGCAACCTAGTCATTTCCTTCGACTGGAATCTAATAGATAGACCCCGTCTACCATCTAATGTACCATTCTGAATCATTGTACAAGCTTACAGAATGGTCATGGTTGATACTATCATAGATGAAGGGGCTTTTGTGAGTATCATTTCCTCAACTGCTTCGAAAGTGCTTGGTTCGCCATCGCTTCTGCCTGAGATGTGAAATCTGACAGGCTTCGACAAAGGAACCAATCGACCGTTAGGGATACTTCCAAGTTTGCCTATAAATTTGAGAAGGAAAACTGTCTACATGAACATAACAGTAGTCCAAGGACCTTTAGATTACAATCTACTCCTTGGGCGTGACTACATTTATAGCATGGGAGCCATCGTCTCCTCACTCTTTTGAGTGATGTGTTTTCCAAATGAAGGTAGAGTGGTCCATATCGTAGACCAGCTTTCGCTTCCCGTCTCACACATAGCTAATAGTCAAATGCCATCCCTAACTAGTCTCTTTGCACAAGGAATGTCTCATCAATCTCCAGTCTGTCCACCTGATGAGCGTGAGTGATTCGATGATTGTGACTGAAACCCAGGGGGCATGTGCCCTGGTCTGCTTTGGCAAGAAAACCCCAGATATAAGGTAGGCTTCCATGTAGGAATATGACTAGTCTGACTATCCTATCCATTTAAGGAAATGGATCAGACTGGAAAAGTATTCCTCTGTGAGAAGGTATGCCTTTCCCGATAGAGCAAGTTTTTTGTCTACAAATTGAAGGGTAACCTGAAAACTCTGCTTCGTTATACCTGGGGGCATGAAAACCTTTTTGCATGCAAGTAAAAAGTGACCAACGTAACTCTAACCCCATATTTTCTGCTAACTTCAACTGCTTAAGTTAGGTGATTGGTCTGACCAGCCATTCACCTTTGTTGGGACCAACGGAAATGGTGAAGTAAAGGATATGTTTCCCACCGAGAAGCTATACTACCTAATCTTAGTAGTTAATTAAACCCTAGGGAAGTAGTTGGTCATTCCTAGCTTACATAATGAAAGGATCCGGAGCAAAGTTTCGAATGGTGCAAGCTCCCTAAAAAATGAACCTATCGATGAGATATCCTTATTATATGACTGGCACGAGTAGTTTTATGCAAAGTTCAAGCTCGTTAAAAATTAAACCTAGCAATGAGCAAATGTTCCACTAGAGTTTAAGCTCATTAAAAAATGAACCCACCTCGAGTAAATAACCATTGAAAATGCATTGTCCTTAGCTTTTGAGCCTTGTTCATGTTCTTACCATCACCTCCACTATGTTCTAGCCAATCATATGCCTCAATTTGATTGTTTACCCCTTTTGAGGAACAACCATGACGAGTGATTCTATTAGCCATCTTCTTTACACTGCCATGATTGAAAAGTTCCAAACCTCACTTGGAACCAGCTGCTACCCGAAAATATCACTCGTTCCTCAAAAAATGAGTCTCCTTTAAGATCTTTTCATCTGACTTGTAAAATATGAAAATATTGCTGAGAAATTGGCCTCTCGAGCTCTTTAAAACAATCAGAACTGCTATCCCTCCTCTATATTTTAATCTTTTTGGACCTGAGGGATCATTACACAAAAAGATCGAGAGCTTGTCTTGTTCGGCTCGTTAAAGCTATCGAAAAGTCATCACTTTCGTATTGTTTTATACTTTTTCAGACTTAAGGGATTACATGATGAAAAAGGATTGCTGGATTTTTCTTTCCTTCCCTTTTCAGACTCTCTAAAATTGAAAAAGGACGAAGTTATCTTTGTCGTTAAACTTGTTAAAACCAATAGCGACAAACTTGTCCATGCAGACAAGAACGATTTTCACTGTCACTAGGCTCGTTAAAAAATAGCGATGGGTTTTCCTGAAGGGCAAATTATAGAACAAGCATATGTTATTCTCCTCAAGCTTGACAAAAATAAAGAGGTACTCGTGAGAAATGATTGGGGAAAAATTTGGAAGAAAACTTGAAGAAACCTTATTGGTAGCAAGTCCCTCTTGAACATGACACTTTCACTCCATCACCATGATTGAGTCGGGTTGGGTTATTCCATTCACTGGTCATATTACCATTGGTCAACCGTACCATCCATTTTTGCGGTTAACGCTACCAATCCGCTTCAGTGTCACCAATATGTTCAAGAGAAGTCACTCAGAGAATTCACCAACCTAGCTTGTGTCTCATCCACTGCAATACCTTCACCCTTCATTCTTTCATGACTGCCACCCTGAACCCTGTATCATCAGATCGTTTTCACCTCCACAAAATCATTTGCTCCGTTTCGTGTCGTAGATGTGGGATTCATTAATGCCATCCTACGACGGGTCACTTCTTGTCGAGATCAGCTCATTATCCAAGAAGTGACTTAGGAGCAACCCTTTTAGTATTTTGAAGCTTGCATGTCTCAATGACAAGTTTCTCACTTCTGGCGACAAGTTTACATTAATGGCCTTTGACCAAAAGATTTGCGTGGTGTTCGATGCCAAGTCCCATTTTCACACCACGTGAATTGTACTATCGTACCTTGAGGGTCATCATCATTATCGGTGATTCTTCTCGTGCCTATTAATAGCTTACATCATTAGCTGGTAATCAGGCGATGTCTTTCCATGTTTGACTCCAAATCATCTTTTCACATGGGTTGACTTGTACTTCGGGCAATGATTGAACGAGTTTGAAGACCTCGGATCTAGTTTCATCCATCGAGGCTAAGATATATTTAGGAAAATAAAGACATCAAATGTACATCATTGCTACATAGATAATCATCCAAACCAAAGGATGATGGCTCTACCAGAATCATCAGTCTGTCACGCAGACGGTTGTCTGTACTATGTACATGGAAACGAATTTATAAAGCTGAGCATGGGAATGCTCGCCTTAGCTAGATCATGAAAATATCATGAAGGAAAGTGGCTAGGCTCTTCTCATTAAATCAATATGGCCAGGTATTTTAGGCACATGCATATGGTGTGACATTATGAGAACCAAAAAACTCAAAGGAATGAAGGCCATACATTAGATGCAAGAGGGACTAGTGTGTAAAAGGGTTGGTTCCACCATTGGACAAGTTTCAATAAAGTCAAATTCTGGTTAAACAAAAGGGTTTACTAGATTTTTGGCACTCGGAAGGAGATTATCATTGGTCCGGACAGTATCCTTGGAGCAAAAAAAATATACTAGAAACGCTACAAAATTCAGGTATTTTTAAAGAGGCACATAGAGATCAGATTAGGTGGGATGGGAAGTTAAAGAGAAAATCTATCTCTGTATTGAATACCTATTTATACATTTGCAACAATATAAATAATTTTTAGAACCTCAATTGGTTTACAAAATTCTGGAAGGTACATATCCCAATCAAGATTATATTATACACGTGGCTTATATGGAAGAACAAGACACTTACTTGGGAGAATCTCAGGAAGAGAGGCATGCTTGGACTCGGTATATGCATGTTCTATACAGAGGAGGACAATTCGAAATTATAAGATGGCCATTCCTCTTGTGACTTTTTGGGAAATCTAGAAAGCAAGAAATAACATCATATTTGAGGGCAAAAAATGCAATGTTGACCATACTATTAATAATATAATCACATGGATAAGCCCACTATTGTTGTCCTATCCTCGACCACCATTTGCATCACATAGAACAATTGACCCAGATATATCTTTTCCACAGGGTTTGTTTGATGACATTGAATAGGGGGAGATGTGGATGCGGGTTATGGATCTGCATTAGAAAAAGCTAGCAACATCGGATCCATTGGGGAGGGGGCATAGGAACTAACATGAAGGCTAAGGCAATTGCATTTTGGGGATTACTATGGTTTGATTGTTTTCTGGATATACAAAATTTGAGCATCTATGGAGACTCCCATGTCATCATTAATAGTGTGTTGGGAATCTCCACAATTTCCCACCCACACCTACAAGGCTAGCTCCGGAACATCTTTCATTTCCATGACACTCTTCAAGGGGTCACCATTCAGCACATACACAGGGAATACACCACTATTGTTGATGCCATGCCTAAGATGGAACTTATGGCTTCCAATGATGGATTACATATCACTCTAGAGGTGGATGGTGTTGAAATATTAATTTCAAGCTACTGTATTGCACACATTTAATTCAGCAAAACCACCAGCCTTCCATCAGACTGCTTTTGTTAAGGAAGTGGTATTCTCTCAAACACCCCCGATACAATCACTTTTTGACGTGTGTCCTCACTACATTTTGCAAAACAACCTTTTATCAAAGCGTAAACTTCAGTAGAAATGGGCCTTCCGATATTGACCACAGCCGTCCGATTTTTTGGGGGCAGATCAACGGTTGATGTACAGCCACAGACCTGTACCATTTGGACATTGCGTGAAGTTTCATTTTGACCTCTGTTTACTGCAGTGCAGCAATTAATGGTATTTATGTTGGTTCATATATTGTAGGTGAAATGTTTCAATTTTAATTTTTTTTATGCACGGAAGTATGGCAAATTAAATGAAAGCTATGGTCATTTTTTTTTGTTAAAAATATACGCAATGTAATATGTAAAAAAATAGAAAAGCTCATGTGTCGTTTTTTTTGTGTTGTTGTTGTTCGGTGAAAAGCAACAGGGGAATGCACAACAGCGTGCAAGTGAAACACACACAACAGTGTGAATGTAGTTAGTTGACTTTCATAATGGAATGAAAAACGCACTGCGAATGTAGAGGAACAGGGGCAACGTGAAAATTTTTCCATTGACAACAATGTTATGTAAAAATTGCAGCATCGAATGAAAAGAGGAATTTTACAGCAATAAATCCATGTAATATTTATTTACAGCAGTAACTGTAAAAGGAAAGTTTTACACAACAGTGTAAAATTGTTCACGCAGAGACAAAGTAATTTTTTTTGTTGAAATGTTCTTGGTGTAATCCCTTAGACAGAGGAAGAATATTTTTGTAACAACAGTTGTCTTTGATTAATGAATACAAAGCTTTTGTGGGTGTGTGTAATACTCTGTTCTCAAAAAATAATTTGTTTATAGCTTCCCTGTGTTAAGATCCTGGAGGAAAAAACAAAGCATTGTTCTGTGTTCAGGTTATTTGTTTTGAAATTTACCAGAAAATTCCCAACATTGGTATCAGAGCTTGTCCAGGCTCTTTGAAGGTGTCAAAGAAGCTGAAGGAAGGATTTATTGTTGTAGCAGATTCTCCAGCAAAGTGAAGTTTCATGCAAAAGGATCCAGGTATTTCTCAAAGGTTTTTTTGTGTTGTTGTTGAAGAAACAATGAGTTATTTAAAAGAAAAACACAGTCAAGTATTAGAAACATAGTTTAGAGAGATAGAATGGCCAGCACCAACACCGGCATGGGCATGTTTAATACTCAGCTCCCACAGTTTAATGGAAAAAACTATGACTATTGGGCAATAACCATGAGAGCCTTGTTCGCTTCTCAAGATTTATGGGAATTAGTTGAATATGGGTTTGAAGAACGAGCAGATGAAAATGAGTTTAACAGATGAACAGAGGTAGAGAAAGATCTATTGAAGAGTAATACGAATACGGATTCAAAATCCCTCGTATTTTTGTATCAAGCAATGCATCAGAGTGTGTTTCCAAGGATAGCATTAGCCAAGACATCCAAAGAAGCATGGCAAACACTCAAGACAACCTATCAAGGCATGGAGAAAGTGAAGACAGAAAAACTACAGTTGCTGAGGAGAGATTTTGAGAATCTTTGCATGAAGTAGTCAGACAATATTGACTCATTTTTCACACATGTAATTGGTGTGGTCACACAGATAAGGACTCATGGAGAAATTCTTGAAGAAAGGATGATTGTGGAGAAAATGTTGAGGATCCTACCCTCAATGTTTGATGTGATTATCACCACCATAAAAGAGACAAAGGATCTCTCAAACTTTTCGGTTGATGAACTTCATGCATCACTAATAACACACGAGCACAGGTTGAGTAGAAATGAAAACTCATCTCTAGAACAAGCCTTCAAGACGAGATGTCGTTTGGAAGAGGAAGAGGTCAAGGCAAATGAAACAAGAGAGGAAGAGGCAAAAGCAAAACAAAGGTGGAAGAAATAGTCCAGCAAATGCTCAAGGAAGAGGGAGAAATCCAAATCAGAACCAAGGCCAAGGAAACAGTCAACAAAGTGGGCAACATCATGCTCAAAGACAAAGGTATGAAAAATCCAATGTCCAATGTTGTGATTGTAAAAAATATGGGCATTATGCCAATGAATGTAGGAAGAAGCAACATGATATGACTAATAGATCAAGTGAAAATATCACTAGAGAAAATATCAGCCAAGATAATGCGTTGATAGCTTGTAATATGGCTGAAACAAAGAGTGATGATATATGGTTTCTAGACTCCGGTTGCAGCAACCATATGACAGGAAATATAACCTTGTTTTCTAAATTAGATCAAAATGTGAAATCACAAGTCACACTTGGAACTGATAGTAAAATTTCTGTTATGGGAAAAGGATAAGTTAAAATATTTACAAAGAAAGGTGAAAAGAAAACCATCGCAGATGTCTATTATGTTCGTGGAATGAAATGTAACCCCTTGAGTATTGGTCAGCTTGTTCAAAAGGGGTACAATGTTTTCTTTGTGAATGATGTATGCACCATCATAGATAGAGCACCCAACAAACAATGTACTGCTGAAGTGAAGATGACAAGAAATAGGATGTTCCCTCTCAGAATAAAGGCAGATTTGAAAAATAAAGAAGTAATTGCAGAAGTTACAGAAGAGGCTTTCCAAAGTGTGCCAAAGGATGAAAATTGGTTGTGGCACTTGAGATTTGGACATCTCAACTTTGGAGGTCTTAACTTGTTGAGTAGAAAAGGAATGGTAAGAGGATTACCATTGATAGAGAAACCAGACAGCCTTTGTGAAGCTTGTATCTTGGGGAAACAACACAGAGAAAGCTTTCCATCAGAGAAAATCATAAGGGAAAAAGCACCCTTAGAAAATGTTCACTCAGATGTATGTGGACCGGTGCAAACTCCATCACTAGTAGGCAGCCAATATTTTCTAACATTCATTGATGATTTTACTAGAAAAACTTGGGTTTATTTTCTAAAGAACAAAAGTGAAGTGTTTGAAAAATTTAGAAATTTCAAAGCACTTGTAGAAAACCAAAGTGGGTTGCATATCAAAGTTCTAAGAACTGATAGAGGAGGTGAGTATATCTCCAAATAATTTCTATGTTTTTGTAGAGAAAATGGAATTCGTAAGCAATTTACAGCTAGGTACACCTCGCAGCAAAATGGAGTTGCTGAAAGGAAGGACACGACAATCATGGATATGGCGAGGAGCATGTTGAAGGCAAAGCATTTGCCAAATGATTATTGGGTTGAAGTTGTAAACTGTGCAGCATATATTTTGAATAGGTGTCCTACAAAAGTAGCTATGAACAGAGTGCCGAAAGAAGCATGGAGTGGGAGAAAGCGAGGAGTCACCCACATGAAAGTTTTTGGATGTCTGGCTTATGCACACAGTCCAAATCAGCTAAGGAGGAAGTTGGACAACAAAGGGGAGAAATGTATTTTCATTGGATATAGTGAGGAATCCAAAGCTTACACGCTGTATATTCCATCAACCAAGAAGTTTTTTGTGAGCATAGATGTTGAGTTCATTGAGGAGGAAGCTTGGGATGGAAGCATAGAGAAAACAGTGAATGTTAAAAACTATTTGTCTCATGATGAAGATGATGAGGAGATGGCTGAAACACATCCCCAAATATTAGTGCCAACACATGGGTAGCAAGCAACACCCTTGAGGAGAAATGAGAGTGCTTCTCCAAGCACGCCACAAGGAGGAAATTCAAGTGCATCTTCAAGCACCTGTACACCAAATGTAAGAGGTAAGAAGTTCATAAATTTAAGTGACATTTATGAGCAAGAGGCAGCAAATGAAGGTATGAATTCTTTGTTTGCATTATATTGTCATGTTGATGACCCTATCATTTTGAAGATGCAATTAAGGATAGGAAATGGATAGAAGCTATGGATGAGGAGATCAATGCCATAAAAAGAAACAAGACATGGGATTTGGTTGAACTACCAAAAGAAAAGGAAGTCATTGGAGTCAAATGGGTTTACAAGACCAAGAGTAATGCTGAAGGAAAAATAGAAAGACACAAGGCAAGACTTCTTGTCAAAGGGTATAAACAGCAGTATGGGAGAAACTATGAGGAAACTTTTGCACCGATTGCTAGAGTGAAAACCATGAGAGCAGTGCTACCCATAGCACCACAAAACAAGTGGAAAGTTTACCAAATGGACGTGAATTTAGCATTTCTAAATGGAGTATTAATGGAAGAGGTTTACATTGAACAACCTCTAGGCTATAAAAAGAAAGGCCAAGAGCACAAAGTGTGCAGATTGAAGAAAGCTCTTTATGGGCTTAAGCAAGCACCAAGAGCGTGGTACAGTAGGATAGATTCCTATCTACTGGAAAATGGGTTTGAAAAATGTGAGGGAGAACCCACCCTCTACATCAAAGAAAAAGATGGTAAAATTCTAATTGTTGTGTTATATGTTGATGATGTTATTTTCACAAGTAATGATGATTATCTAATTGAAAATTTCAAAACAGTCATGAAAGAGGAATTTGAGATGACTGACATAGGTTTGCTCAGAGACTTCTTAGGAATAGAAGTAGATCAAAATGAAAATGAAATTTTTATCTCATAAGAGAAATATGCAAATGAAGTATTGGAAAGATTTAACATGGAGGAGAGCAAGGGATCAATCACTCCCACCGTGATGGGATTAAAACTCAGCAAAGAGAACAGTAACAAGGATTTTGATCCTAATTTGTACAAGAGCATAGTTGGCAACCTTATGTATTTGACTGCAAAACTAGGCTCGATATAATGCATGATGTTAGTTTGATTTCCAGATTCATGGAGAGGCCAAAAGAGGCACATTGGCAAGCACCAAAAAGAATTCTGAGGTATGTTAAAGGTACTAAAAGGTTTGGAATTTTATATACTCTCTGAGAATGTTCAGATTTAATTGGACGCAGTGATAATGATTGGGGTGGAAGTGTAGATGATCAGAAAATGCACATCCGGTAATGTTTTTCACATGGGTTCACGAGCTATTTCATGGACTTCTAATAAACAGCCTATTGTAGCGTTGTCTACATTAGAGGCTGAATATGTGGGAGCTACAGTAGCAGCATGTCAAGCAGTTTGGATGAGAAGAATGTTAAGGAGCTTAGACCAAGAGCACGCAAAAGGAACTCTGATTTTTTGTAACAATAGCTCAGCTATTACATTATCGAATAATTATGTGTTTCATAAGAGAACGAAACACATTGACACAAGGTTTCACTACATCAGGGAATTGGCAAAAAGTGGAGAAATTGTTTTACGACATTGCAAGACTCACGAGCAGGTTGAAGACATTGTGAGCAATCCATTGGACTAGAAAAATTTCGAATTTTTGAGGAAATGTTTGGGTATGACTACCGAGTAGTTGAAATTAAAGGGGAGTGTTGAAATATTAATTTCAAAATGCTGTAGTGCGTGCATTTAATTCAGCAAAACCACGAGTCTTCCATCGGACCGCTTTTTCTCAGGAAGTGGTGTCTCTCAAACTCCGCCGATACAATCACTTTTTGACGTGTAGTACATTTTGCAAAACTATCTTTTATCGGAGCGTAAACTTCAGCAGAAATGGGTCTTCGGATATTGACCACAGCCGTCCAATTTTTTGAGGGCAGGTCAACGGTTGTTCCTATAAAAGCCCTCCCATTTTTTGAGGGCAAGTCAACGGTTGATGTACAGCCATAGACCTCCACCATTTGGACATTGCTTGAAGTTTGATTTTGACTATCGTTTAATGCACTCAAGTAATTAATGGTATTTACATTGGTTAGTAGATTGTAGGTGAAATGTTTCAATTTTAAATTTTTTTATGCAGGGAAGTATGGCAAATTAAATGTAATATACACAATGTAATATCTAAAAAAATAGAAAAGGTGAAATGTTTCAATTTTAATTTTTTTATGCACAGAAGTATGGCAAATTAAATGTAATATAAACAATGTAATATGTAAAAATATAGAAAATCTAGTGTGTCGCTTTTTTTGTGTTTGTTGTTGTTCCGTGAAAAACAACATGAGAATGCACATCAATGTGCAAGTGAAACGTTGTTAGTGGAAACACTGAAAACTTTTCTCGTTGAAAAGCACAAGGGTGCAAGTGAAACACAGAAAGCAGTGTGAATGCAGTTAGTAGACTTGGAAACGTTGCTAGTTGAAAAACATAACTACAAAACGGGAATGCACACTACCGTGCAAGTGAAACACACAAAGAAGTGTGAATGTAGTTAGTTGACAAGAAGTGTGAATGTAGTTAGTTGACTTTTGTAATGGAATGAAAAACTCACACCACTCTTGAGAATATAGAAGAACATGACAAGGTGGAAATTTTAATTTTTCCATTTACAGCAATGTTATATAAAACTCAGTAGGTAATGAAAAGAGGAATTTTACAGGGAGTAAATCCATGTAATTTTTATTTACAGCAGTAAATGTAAAAGGAAATTTTTACAAAGTAGCCTAAAATTGTTCAGCCAGAGATTTTTTTTTGTTGAAATGTTCTTGGTGTAATCCATTAGACAGAGGAAGAATATTTTTCTAACAACATTTGTCTTTGATTAATGAATACAAAGCTTTTGTGGGTTTGTTTATAACTTCCTTGTTAAGGTCCTCCATAAAAAAAGATAGAGCATTGTTCTGTGTTCAAGTTATTTGTTTTGGAATTTAACAGAAAATTCCCAAGAAATAGCTGCTTGGATGTTGGATATTTGCCAGTCCCTGATAATGGTTTTCCCTTGACATTCTCCAATGATGTTATGTTTTATATTCTCTGTAGTATAGCATTTCCCACTATTTCTTTATTTTTGAATATCCTCCTACCTTATCTATATATGGACATATGATGGACTATTTTACTCAATTTTTGGTTTTTTTATGTTGGTTGTTTTTGAACTTATACATGGAGCAATATGGCGGCCTAGGCCCTTGTTAGGCCCACACTAGAATTGGTATGATATTTTGTAAATGATTACATTTTCTATATGGACTGCTCACAGATATGTAGAATTTGATACAGTTTACAAATAGATTAGATGTATTAATTTACCCCATTCAATAAAACCAACTTTTTTTTTACTGAAAAAAATATATAAAATTTAAGTTTGCAATTTTAGTAAATCCTATTAATTTTAAAAAAAAATTGCCCAAAAAAATTCAGGAAAAACGACACACAGAAAATTTACACCACCGCTATTAGAATTATGGTCATGCAATACATGACTTGAAGTGTGGGTTCTTTTACTTTCAGAATGATTAGACAGATAGAGAAATATTCAGCACTTATATTGTCTCATGATATGAATCTAAGACTTATGGACTACAGTGGCAAAACGAATTATGAAGTTGTTGTGTAGAAATCGAATACAGCCTGCAGAGCATTAGCTCCCCATCTCTGAAAGTCAAGAGAAAAGAAAGTATTCAATGAACTTGATTATCATCTAAAGAATCCAACACTTAGGGCGGCAAGAAAAATCTTCTGAAATAACATATCGGGAAAATTGACCTCCATATTCTCGGACTGTAGTTGAATTGTGACCTTTCTATTGTGAAAACAAGATACCGACCGAGGAGTGAAGTTTGTATTTTGTATTTTTATTTTTATTTGAAATCAAGAGAATGGGTAGGCCTCCTTTACACTTTGTATGGAATACACTGGGAATTGAGTTAGTGAGATTGTGATTAGGTTTGGGATCGAGTTAGTAAGACTGCCATTAGATTTTTTTGGCTAGTCTAAACGGCCGCAAGTCTACTGCATAAACGGCCGCAAGTCTACTGCATAACCTTTTTAGATAGGTAAACCAAGTTTCGCACCTAAACCAAACAAATTCTTTACCATGCAAAATATCCATTATTCAAACTAGCCAGATGGATGGATTGAGTGACGAGTGACGTTGGTGATGTGAATATCAACAAGAAAGAGACAGAAGTGATTAGGACATATAAATGAGAGACCTGTATCGTTGAATCTAAGCTTAGAAGTGATGATTTCGTGTCCAGGCCATACCCATCACAATAGCTAGGGCCATCTTTGACGTGGTCCTCACTACATAGCTGCAACTGTCAGGGAATATGCCAACAGGTCATTTCTGTCTTTTCAGGCCTTCAAAGCTCAATCCAATGCCTTTATCGTGAATTATACACGAGAAGAAAAAAGGACTCTATTGGTTCTGAGCGTATAATGGAGAAAGCAGAAGTAAGCTTCATTGTGGGCGTTATAGGTCAGTAAAAATATCCAATCAGACATATATATAATGCAACTTTAGTGACTTGAATCCCTTTCTCCTCTGAGCATAAACACTTTAAGCTTTCATGCTGGTTTCTGAGATATGAGTCTGCAGTGTGATCTTTCAAATTTATCTGAAGTTTGGGAAAAATGGTGCAGGAAATGTTATATCGCTCCTTGTTTTCATCTCGCCAGTGTAAGCTTTGAGATCCTCTAAATCGTTCAATATATGTAGCTGTTAAGGCACTTTATCAATTTAATGCGTGTTGCTGGTTCTGGTTTGATGTGCAGGAAGACTTTTTGGCGTATAGTGAAAAACAAGTCCACGCAGGACTTCAAATCTCTCCCTTATGTCTGCACGCTGCTGAGCACTTTGTTGTGGACATATTATGGATTAATAAAGCCTGGGGGCCTGTTGATCTGTACGGTTAATGGGGCAGCTGCTGCATTTGAAGCTGTTTATGTGATTCTGTTTATTATCTACGCCCCTAAAGAACTGAAGGTAGGTATTATTTTCTAGGCCCCCAAAGAACTGAAGGTAGGTATTATTTATAGGTTTTGTTTTGTTCAAAGAAGCAACGTGTTTCCAAAGATCTTGGTAACTCGAAAATTGATTTTTAAATGGTAAATTTTAATCTTCTAATACTGGGATTTCATTTTCCTTTTCTGTCATCTTGCACTTCATCCCATGCTGGGATTTCATTTTCTTTTTCTGTCATCTTGCACTTCATCCCACGATGTGGTTGGGATTTCATTTTCTTTTTCTGTGATCTTGCACTTCATCCCACGATGGGTTTGGGATTTCATTTTCTTTTTCTGTTATCTTGCCCTTCATCCTGCGATGGGGTTATGTTTCCTCTCAACATTGTGACAACAAACTTCACTTTTTTTGCCCCATCTATTTCTTCAAAATCAAAACATTTATCCAATCCTTGAATTCATCGACATTTAAATTATTTAAATTACCTTACCTTTATATGTAGATACTTCCGTCTTCAGTATGGCACTCATTTTGCGTATCATTCGCAACATTTTGTCATTTTCTAATTGTCTTCCCTGAAGGTTGTTCTTTAGCCTCGTTGGGTATTACTTGTGTCAACTCCTCGTCTTTGACTAGTTCCCATTGTTGGCAACCTCTCTTGAATGCGGCTCATCTCCTCTCATATATATAGATTCATTATAATCATTCTTTTACTCGTACATTATCTAATATAACTTTAAACTAAAATAAAATTGCCTTAACCCAAATATCTAGAAATCACAAAAAAAAAATAGGAATTCTCTTTTTGAGTGAAATAATTTTTTGCTAAGATGTTCTTATCTTCTCCACCTTAGACTCAAGAGAGGGTAGTTTAATGTGTAATATTGGTTAGAATATTGAGGAATAAAGAAGGAGATCATTTTACAGAATTTTGATAATATTAAGAATATCATTTACTTCCAAATTTAAAAATAAAATTATGGGACAATAAAGAGCTAAGAGAAAGATGAAAATATAATAACTAATCTCATAGTGAAACTAGGTAAACTATGGTAGAGAAGAATTTGTTAACTGTATAAACTTTAGATTGTTGAATATGAAAAGCAATTTTTATTAGATTATTCATCTTTTACTCATTTTCTTCTACTGTAGCTATATAGGAATAATTCTCTCACTTCTTTCTTACATAGAAATAAGATGTTAAAAAAATTCTAATTAATCTCTTGCCTTCTTAAGTTCTTGCCTACCATAAAAGTCTTAATAGATGATAATCATCAACATCATCATCATCATCTATATATATATATAATTATAATTGATTTTATGATTTTAATTTAATTATATATATAACTTTTATTTAATGACAAAATTTAAAACCTATCATAATTTAATTGTGCAATCAACAATAGAAATAAATATCACTAGCTGCTAGAAAAAACATTATAGGAAAAACTTTCACTCTTGTCATTTACTTTTAAGTATCCAGTCATTGGCCTACTTCTTGTTTCCTAGCCTCTTGGGCAAAGAAAACTACTATTGAGATATATTCCAAACCTATTTATCTCAACAAATATTATTAGTATTTATTTAAATTCATTTAATAAAAATTAATATTAAATATTCAAATTTTAAATGTATTAATTTAAAATAATTTTATATTAATTCTCACACTCATTGTTTGGCTTGACCTACATATAAATTATCTTCACCTCTCTCCCAATATATATCCCCTCGCTATATAGGTCAGGTGAATTTATATTTTGAAATATTCTAAATGCGCTTGACCTACATATAAATATATCTTCCCCTCTCTCCCAATATATATCCCCTCGTTATATAGGTGAGTTGAATTTATATTTTTCAATATTCTAAATGCTATTGCTGTGCAGCTCAACATCCCACAGTTAAATGAATTAATGGATCTATATTAACTTTTAGTACTCTCCTCTCCTCAATAACTTACATGATTCATGGCATATCTGATTGTTATTGTTGTGCAGGTCAAGACTGTTGTGCTGGTGGTACTTGTGGATATAGTATTCTTTATCACTGCGTTTTTGGTCACCTTTCTGGCACTGAATCAACACACGAGAATAACTGTAATAGGATTTCTCTGTGTGTTCTTAACATTAGGCATGTATGTTTCCCCGCTAGCAGCCATGGTAAGTGTGTCTTTTCACAGACCTTCTATAACCAGCTTAGCTGATACTTCGAGTAAGGTTTGAACCTTTTATGAGCAAAGTTAGTGGAGTATTGAATTTTTGTCGTTCACTTTATTCGCCTGCATTCGAATGATAACAGGGAACAGTCATAACAACGAAAAGCGTGGAATTCATGCCCTTTTTCCTGTCATTCTTCCTGTTGCTTAACGCAGGAGTCTGGACAGTCTGGGCAGTGCTGGAGCATGATATATTTGTGGGGGTTAGTGTTCAAGCCTTTTATTAAGATATGAATTATTCAGATAGAATGTATATGATGTAAATTATTCGAACAAATGTGGGAATTCAATGTACAGATCCCAAATGGAGCCGGCCTCTGCCTCGGAGCCGTACAGCTGTTTCTGTACGTGATTTATAGTAAGGGAAAACCTAGGCGGGAAGGATTCAAAGAAGACGACGGCTTAAACCTTAGGGGCAACGTTGAGATGGGTGGTGGAGATAAATTCATTGCAGCTGGCCCCTGATTCAAAATCCGATCCCCGGAACATGCACAATAGATACAGTTTTCTTCTGGCTAATCTGCACAATCGATAAAGCCCGTGAAACCCCTGCCAAACGAGTGGAGAAAGCTGCAGTACCATGTTTCTCTACTACCCAAGCCTGACGACGCAAATCCGAAAGGCCTGTCAACTTTTTGGTTTAGTAATTACATTTTGGTAAAATAGACATAACGATGGTTTGCAAACGCGACCTCTGGATCGATAAATATAATTCTCTGTGGAATCTAAGGATCGTTTGTTCTGGGCAAATATGTATAATCTACGAGTGATTTGTCTATTGTTTTCATCTTCCCATAACAATGAGAGGATGGTTAAAACATTTAACCATATTTATATTATTTTAATATTTTTCCCCTTCAATAATCAAATAATTGACAGTACATTTAAAGTTGTATATATATAAAGAAAAAGCTAAAAGGAAGTTTAAAGTCATGTAAGTGATTTTCTCAGCCATACCATCAAAATTACGTTAACCTTTTAATATAGGGTAATACATAGAATTTCTTTTGATGGGATAGAAATGATTTGTTTTTGTTGAAAGTAAAAAATTAACTTAACAAACCACTAGATTATCTTTATCAGTAGATGCATCTATTTGTTAGCTTTGCATGTAAAAATTTGGGGTTACAATAATAAAGGAAGATTGTATTTCAGTCATACAGGAGCTATTTTGTTTAGTCATTGATTTTAGAAATATAATTGATTTGTTGTTAAAAAATTCTCAATATGTAGTAAATTAAATAAAAAATTTCTTTTTTAAATCAAATAAGTTTGATTATTGAAATTCAATATATTAAAAAATAATAGAAAAATATATTTTTAAATATATAGATATATGTAATAAATGATAATACAATTATTATAAAATTTATTTTATTAAATAGTTAATATATATATATATATATATATATATATATATATTATAGATATAATAAATATTTAAGAGATTTGGTTATGAAACCATGATTATAATTAATGTTCATCATGGATTTATTGGACTTTAAGAAGGTAAGAGATTACATTAAATTCTTTAACATTATATTTCTAATGATAGCAAAGCACTAAAAGAAATATTCTAACACCACCATAGTTTTGTTTATTTCAAAGGTCAATAAAATAGGTAGTGTGATGAATATTTGAAATTAAGATTGAATATGAGTATAAGTTAGACAATCTAAGAGAAAATATTTTTCATTTTCAACCTTCCTATTGTCATAAAGTTGTTGAAAATGGCAACAAGAAATGCTAAAAATAAAAGCGCTAAAAATAGCATTGCAAAAAATAGCAGTTTGGGTACGAGTGCTCGATTGAGCAATAGGGAAGTAGAGGTATTGCACACAGAGGAGGATAGCTTTTGAGCGGATTCTTTTTGTAATATTGACTATATTTCTACTTTTATGATAATACAGAGTTGGGGTTTTAGGTTGAGACTTTCCCCAAGTAAACTCTTATGTGTTATGTGTGATTGATTTCTCCATATGAGTTATATATGTTCTTATTGATGTTGCTCATGTTCAATTAAGATTCCACTAAATTGGTTGTAGAAGTAGGTCAAGCATTTTGCTTTAGCATATTGCATTATTAAGTGATCTATAGGTAGAAATTTCTACATGGTATTGGAGCAAAGGTGATCAAAGGAGAGAACAGTGTACTGAGAGGAATTTCAAAGTTTTGATTTTTGGGCCGAGAGTTTGCAGAGCAGATATGAATATTTTTGTACAAAATTTTCAAAAACAAATAGCATATTTGGATTCTTTGTGGAAAAAGACGCAAATTCAAAATAAGAAATCGGATGAATCGGAGTTCGGATGAGGGAGATATTGCTGATTTAAAATCACCTCTTTTTCTAGAAAATTTCATGACGGTGGGAAGTGGAAACATATTGGTGTGATAGCTAAGAACCTGTATCCACTTGGGGTAAAAGATGCAAGCAAAGCCTTGAGGAGTAAGAAAAATGTTTGACACTTGGTGGTTTAGAGGGAAAGTACATTACCTCTCAACATGCACCGCGAGAAGAAGTCTCAAACAATTGTGGAGGAGCCACAATTGGTGAAGTAGCTTCAGGAGGTTGTGGAGCAGCCACAACTAAGGAAGCCAAGAGGAGATAGAGTGGAGGAATCTACTCATGCAGATATTTCCAGTAGGGGGAAATTTCAAGCTAAGTGGGCAGAGGGATCACATGCACCCATATATCGAGATAGGAGGTGAGGCGATGTGGAGTGATCGTCCCAAGAAGACTAGGAAAGGGGCAAGATCTTTGAGATACCAAACCTATTTGATTCAAATTTACTATGGGAGCCCCAAAAAGGAGTAACAGGATTGGTTGAGTGGGTAGAAACAAATGTGGATGGAGTGGTAGAGAGAGCTACAGTGCAGGAATCCCAAGACAATGCACAGCTAGCACACTATAGCAATGTGAAAGGCACAAGTGTGTTGCACTAGTGCAGTATGGCACAGAGAGGTGTGCAACGGTGTGAGATACATGGAGATGTTGTCGTAGTGCAGAGGTCAGAGAGGGAGCACTTGTGAGTAGCAAGTAGAGCTTCAACATCACAATATGTTTCTAGCCCAACAGAGAGGTCACTTGGGAGTTTTTTTTGTTCCGAGAGTTGTTGGAACAACCAAACTTGGTAGAAGTGTTACATGCATAACATTCCGAAGGTACATGACTGGGTTCAAGAGGAAGCCTTTCTTGTTGAGAGGGAGTGTTGAAAATGGCAACAAGAAATGCTACAAATAAAAGTGCTAAAAATAACATTTTTGGTATGAGTGCTTGATTCAACAACAGGGAATGAAAAATGGAAGTGCTAAAAATAACATTCTATTTTTAGGAGTTCATAATGGATTCCTAATTTTAGTCAGTCCCTGGACTAAAATAGGAAGTAAAATTTGAATTTGATATTAACAACAGTTTGTAAATTAATTAATTAATTCATCTAGAGTCAATTAGTTAAGGAAGAACAAACTTGAATTCTATGTGAGGACATACAACAATTTATCTATTAATTGAGGAATTTATTCATGAGTTAAAGAGATAAGGATGAGTTGTAATATTGAGGTGTAATTAGTTGGCTCAGTTAACTGAGTCAAATCCAGTTTGATTAATTTAACAGTTTGTTAAAATAATGAGAGTTAAGTTAGTTAATGCTTGCATGCATTTAACTATTGCATTTTAGATAACTGAGTATTCACTCATGGATAACTCATGCATGCCAATTCACACGAAGATTTAGTTGAGATCAAAGAAAGAACAATATACTATTAGTTGGATGAAATTTTTCCTATAAAGGAAGCTAATCCATGGATGAGGATTTATCTCCTTCAAGACTGCATAGTTGGATCAAAGGTTGGTGAGTGTGTGAAGAGGCCAAATCACACAAGTGGCTACAGTGGACCCCAATTAGAATTTCACAAAGAAATAGGAGGCTTGAAGGACAGACCATAGGTTAGATAGAGGCCTTTGACTGTCTATGAGTAGCAAGATATTGTAGAGAGAGAATGATATCTTTTGCGCTAATTCTTTTTGTAATATTGGCTATATTTCCACTTGTATGATAATATAGTGTTGGGATTTTAGGCTCAGGCTTTTCCTAGGTGAATTCTTATGTGTTATGTGTGATTGATTTCTCCATATCAATTATATGCGTTCTTATTGATGTTGCTCATGTTCAATTAAGCTTCCGCTAAATTGGCTGTAGAAGTATATCAAGTATTTGCTTTAGTATATTGCATTATCAGGTGATCTACAGGTGGGAATTTCTACATCATATCGAAGCAAAGGTGATCAAAGGAGATATCAATATACTGAGAGGAGATTTCAAAGTTTTGAGTTTTGGTCCAAGAGTTTCTAGAGAAGATATGAAAATTTTTGTACCAAATTTTCAGAAACAGGTAGCAGATTTGGCTTCCTTATGGAAAAAGACCCAAATTCAAAAAAATAAATCGGCTAAATCAGAGTTGGGATGAGGGAGATATCGCTGATTTAAAATCATCTCTTTTTCCAGAAAATTTCGTGATTGCGAGAAAGTGGAAATAGATTGGTGTGATAGCCAAGAATTTGTGTGCATTTGAGGTACAAGATGCATGCAAAGCCTTTAGGAGCAAGGCAAAGGCTAGACACTTGGTGGTTGAGAGGGAGAGTACACTACCTCTCAACATGCAGTGTTAGAAGAAGTCTCACACAACTGTGGAGGAGAAGACACAATTGGTGAAGCAACTTCAGGAGGTTGTGGAGCAGCCACAACTCGGGAAGTCGAGAGGAGACAGAGTGGAGGCATCTACTTATGTAGAGTCCTCCAGTAGGGGGAAATTTTGAGCCAAGTGGGCAGAGGGATCACATGCACCCATACCTTGAGGTAGGTGGTGGGGTGATGTGGAGTGATCATCCCAAGAAGGTATGAATAGGGGCGGGATATTTGAGGTACCCAACCTCTTTTATTTGAATTTGGTACAGGAGCCCCGACAAGGTGTAGAAGAATTGGCTGATTGGGTAGAGACATATGCGGATGGAGCGGAAGAGAGAGCTATAGTCCAGGAATTCCAAGACAATGCAGAGCTAGTAGGCTGCAGCAATGCGAAAGGCACAATTGTGTTGCACCAGTGCAGGATGGCACGGATAGGTGTGCAACAGTGCGAAATGCATGGAGATGTTGCAGTAGCGTAGAGGTCAAAGAGGAAGCACTTGTTAGCAGTAGGTAGAGCTTCAAAATTAGAGTATGTTTCTAGACCAATAGAGAGGTTAGTTGGGATTTTTTTTTGTTCTCAAAGTTGCTGGAGGAATCACACTTGGTAGAAGTGTTGCATGCAGAACATTTCTAAGGTACATGATCGAGTTCGAGAGGAAGCCTTTCTTGTTGAGAGGGAATGTTGAAAATGGAAACAAGAAATGCTAAAAATAGAAGTGCTAAAAATAGCACCGCTAAAAATAGCAATTTGGGTACGAGTGCTAGATTGAGCAACAGGGAATGAAAAGTGGAAGTGCTAAAAATAACATTCTCTTTTTAGTAGTTCATGATGGATTCCTAATTTTAGTCAGTCCCTCGACTAAAATAGGAAGTAAAATTTGAATTTGATATTATCACGAGCTTGTAAGTTAATTAATTAATTTATCTAGAGTTAATGAGTTAAGGAAAAACAAACTTGAAGTCTATGTGAGGGCATGCAACAATTTATCTATTAATTGAGTAATTTATCCATTAGTTAAAGAGATAAGGATGAGTTGTAATACTGAGTTGTAATTAGTTGGCTCAATTAACTGAGTCAAGTCTAGTTGGATTAATTTAACAGTTTGTTAAATTAATGAGAGTTTAGTTAGTTAGTGCTTGCATTCATGTAGTTACTGTATTTCAGATAACTAAGTATTCACTCATGGATAACTCATGCATGTTAGTTCAGATAGAGAGCTAGTTGAGATCAAAGAAGGGACAATGTACTATCAGTTGGATGAAAATTTTCATATAAAGTAAGCTCATCCATGGATGGGGATTTATCTCCTTCAGGACTGCGCAGTTGGGTCAAAGGTTGGTGAGTGTGTGAAGAGGCCAATTCACACAAGTGGTTGCATTAGACCCCAATTAGAATTGCACAAAGAAATAGGAGGCTTTGAGGGCAGAGCAAAGGCTAGATAGAGGCCTTTAACTGTCTATGAGCAACAAAGGTATTGCATAGAGAGAAGGATAGCTTTTGAGTTGATTCTTTTTGTAATACTGGCTATATTTCCACTTGTATGATAATACAGTTTTGGAGTTTTAGGCTGAGGCTTTCCCTAGGTAAATTCTTTTGTGTTATGTGTGATTTATTTCTCCATATTAGTTATATGTGTTCTTATTGATGTTGCTCATTTTGATTAAGCTTCTGCTAAATTGGTTGTAGAAGTAGATCAAGTATTTTGCTTTAGTATATTGCATTATTAGGTGATCTACAAGTGGGAATTTCTACAAAAGTTGATAAACTCTTTAATCCCATGGTAATTTTAGAATTTAATCCCATGGTGTTTTTAGAATTTTATGTTGCTCTATGAAGCTTATGGGAATTTGTTCCTATTTTAACAAGGATTATTTTCTTCTTTACACTAGTCAACAATGAAATATTTTTTTTATTTCCTATATTTGGGTTGATCACTTCCTTATAATATCTTGGTTTCATGTTTCTAACTCTTTATCATCCACAATTTCTACTTAAGTTTTGATGTAATAATATCTTTAATATTATCCTTGCTCTACAAAATAAACTCATCCTTTATCCCCAAAATATCCAGCCAATATTAGGCATCTTTATGCTATCCTTGCGTTAAGTAAAGGTTGTGGTTTTGGCTAGAGTTGGCTACAATTATAAGAAATTTTATGAAGCCTCCTATCTTTCATGTTTTTTAACTTCTTATACACAAGATACCTAGTTATAGTGATGCTTTCAATCAAAAAAAAGGACGCCTTCAATTAGGAGGATATAATAGAGGGTATTCTACTTAATCTTGAGAATGTAGGTCATAAATTGCTTTTGGTTCTATTCTATCTTTTTGCATAACTTTCTCGAGATATCGCAACCTAAACTTCACATTTATATAAAATAACATGAGACATGAGCATCTTGAGAGATATATATTTTTTCTCAATCAAAAGACATGACGAGGTAGTTTGTTTCAATATGATAATAATATTTCAATCTTCCATATATCCTTTTATCAATATCACAATTCGAGTTGAGATTGTGATGGGTATCGCTTTGAAGATATTGTAGGAAGGGACATCCTCCAAGTTGTTGTTGTCCTATATTAAAGTATTATATCTGATCTTTCTAGACTTGATTATCATGACTTTTGTTTGGTCAATATTAACAGTCATACCCATCATGCAATAAAAATATTTAGGGATTCTTATTTTCTTGAAAAGATTGCAATGCATCCTCTATCAGAAAGCAATATCATCAACATAAAGGAGAACATTTATGACTATACAAGTGAGTGTGGGGCCAACATAATCCATACCTTCCAAAACTCTTCTACATTATCAATGTATACGACAAAATGGGTAGGTGACAATGTACACTCTTTCTTGAATTTGATATTTTTTATTTCTCTTGAATAACCCTTAGTGGTTCTAAACTTAGCAATATCATTCTCATACAACGTTGTCACAATAATCTTCAGCTAGAGAGGAACCATTATCTCTTAAGCATCTTCCACAAGTTTGTCCTTAGAATGGTGTGCTTTGCAATGATATTGAGAATAAAAACATGGTACATAGTTAAATGACATCTCCTAAACGTACCTTAGATTTTAGCTCCTTTAAAATGGATTTCTAGCCATAGCTGATATGTTGCCAATAATAATGGTTACACAAATAAAGGGCAATCTTTTATTCCTAATTTTAAATATAGGTATATCCAAGGCTTAGGGATTCCTTGCTTCATTGCCAAATTGAAGATATTGTGTACATGAGGGATGATGGTAGGCCCTCCTAATTTAAAATTTTCAATTGGGTATCCTCCAATGTCCTCATCTTTCCCAATTATGATCTATTTAATGCCAAACTTAATGACTTTTGAAGAAAGGATTTTATCCTCAATAGTGAGATTTGAAATGGTGCTCATGGAATTAAGGGATTCATAAATATTTTAAGCTAGGAATTTTAGTTCTTCAAGGGAGTCAAATTATTTTCTTTAGTTTTATGAATTAGAATTTTTCTCTGAAACTTCCAAGGATTTGAATTAGATAGGTGCAAAAACTATCTCTACTTTGTATTTACATGGTTAGTATTTATATTATCAAGCATTAAAGATTGATTAGGAGCATCCCTAATTGTTGATCAAGAAATTTTGTAATCACAATCATATCAAAGGTTGGTAGTTCTATTATTATTTTAATATGAAATCTCAATAGAAAACTTGTTAATGAAACCAAAGATAGGTGCACTAAAATTATGATAAGAATTTTTCTATGTTATCTTTATAAGTTAGGAGGTGTAAGTCTCGATTTAAATCCTTTAAGAAGAGATGGTCTTTAATTTTGTTAGAAAGAAGGTGCATTTGACTCTCACACCTCCTTTTCATGATGCTTTTGTGCATGGAAAAATTTAGAGTTAATTATAAGTGTTTATGATAAAAGTCAAGATCATGCTCATTTAAGAGGTTAAAATTTAATATTTAGCTAGAAATGGGGATATTGGATATCACATACTCCACATTATGTCTATCAATCCCATGAATACAAGTCATATGGTTAGAGTTTGGCCACTTGATTATGCCATTAGTAATTACTTGGTCTTGAGAAACACAAAGTTTGACTAACTTGTAAGATCTTAAGAGTTTCTTCTATATCTACTAAACATAGAGGATTAGGGTAGGAAATATTACTTACAAGAATAGATTAGTTAGTTGGAGTATCATAATAAGAAGATATTACCTCGAGTTCTCAAAATATAAATATCTTATTTTAGAGTATCATAAAAACAATTTTTATCTAAATTGTTATTTTTCTTATAAAAGGTATATTTAATAAGTGTAAAACAAATAATATTAGTGCTAGAGATTTCTATCTACATATATCGATTAAAAGGGTCTACCTTATGAAGCTAAGTGTAAGGAGAAATATAAAAAATAAGCTATTCCCATCACTTTCCAAGAAAATTAAATTTCTTATTCCATACGGACTATATAATGAATCTTATGCTACATTAATTTATTTTAATATTATAATGATATATTAAATATTTAATATATATTAAAACATTAAAGGTTAAATTACTTATAAAGAAATTTAAATACGAAATGAATTTATATTGATTTTTTTTAATATAGCAATGAATTATTATTGGTTGTCTCATTATTAGGGAATTCGTAATGAGAATGTTAGTGTAACAGATGGATAACCTTAGTTCCACCACGTGGAGACAAAAGTACTTATTTAGAGGATGGAAGACAACCTTGTTTTATGGCTTGAGATAATTAGTCATTTATGAGATGCTTTGTGTTATACTTTTGAAGTTCAATTTTGAAGTTCAATGGGATAATTATGATTTGGTAGAGTCAAATATGATCAACCTGCATTATATAAGTAATGCATTTTGGGTTGACTAGAAGTTCTTGATATTATTGTTATTATCAACTATTGTTGATGATGGTAGATTGATTGTTATCCTTGTAGTTCCATTTTTGACGTAATGTTGAGAATAATTATGTTGTTGTAGAATAGGGTTTTGGGGTATGATATTTTTTTACGAAGCACTTGTATCATTGTTGTGAATGTGATAATGAAATAATGGAACCCTCCCTTCTTTTCAAGTGATGTATTGTTTATTATAAGTAGATTATTTGTTTGTTAATGCTTTTATTTATGTCTTTGATAGATTAAGTTTATTTTATTTTATAAATATTCTCCGTAGTGAATTTCTCATGATGAATAAATGTTGTATTATGATGATTATTTATATAACTTGTAAACTCCTTTTATATTCATAGTGTAAATAATGATTTATGTCAAAAATGTATCTTATTATGTACCACTTCTCTTTTCATACTTACTCAAGTTAACGTTTGTTGGGGTAAATTTTGTTGAAAAGTGTGAAATTACGTTTGGTCTTCATTATTATGAAATTATTATTATTATTAGAGCATGGGTTTCATGCTTAAGTTCTCTTATTTTATAGGTCAAGAATCAATTGAGTGTTACCCCTCGGTTTGTCCTAGGTATAAGAGTCATTGTCATATATGGAAGACCCTATGGGCACATTTTAAATTGTAAAAGAGAAATAATTTTGTCTTGAAAATGTCAACATACCTCTAAGATCAAGTCAACCTACATCAGATGTCAAGTGAGCCTAAGTGAAAAGACATGTCAACCCTTGAAGAAAGCCTATATATAAGAAGAAATCATCCTCCAATTGGAACATTCACTCACACACCTTTCATACAATGAAGGAAGCAGAAGAAGGATGAATAAAGAAGTGTGGAGGAGAAGTCAAAGTTTTTTCTAGGTCTCTCTACCTTCTTCTCTGAATGCAAAGTTAGGGTTTTTTCACTCAGAAGTCTAGAAGTTCGATTTTGAAGCAGGAACAAAAAAGAATGAAAGCCAAGGTCTCTTAAGGTTTACTATTATTCGTAAGACTCAAATAAAGGAAAGCGAGGTCAAAGGAAGAGCAACAAGAGGGAGATCAAATTATCCTAAGTGAAGTAGGAGTAATTGCAGCGGTTGTTGGGGAAAAAAATCGGATTTACGAGGGAGGTCGAAGATATTGCAGTAAGAGGTAGAAGAATACTTGACCATGGAGGGTTCTTGTTTGAGTCTAGGCCATGGTATTTTTCAATTCAATTATCTAAGAGATAAGAAGAGATTTTACGGGGTTTCCCCTCAAGAGGATGGTTTTTGGCCGTGGATTGGAGCCTACATACTGTGTCATTGTTCTTACTGTTTTAGTAGTTGTTTGATGTATTTCATATTGAACTAACAAAGATAAAATATAATAAGTAAAATGATAACAAAATAAGTTATCAAGTTAATAGAATTAACATATACATTTCTTGAAAAATTCTCAACATGGAATGAGAGCTTTGGTTATCTGAGGGCATCATGAAGATCTCCTCTACAATGAAGAAGGTCATGAAAAAGATTGCAAGCCATTTCAACAAAAGCATCAAAGAGGTATGGTGTCTCATTTTCTCTTCAAAGAAGGAATCAATCATAGGAAAAGATGAAGGACTCTTCTCTACTCTCTCTCAAACATTTCAAGATGAAGACATGCGGGCAATTCATAGCAGTGCATCAAGGCACATGACTAGTCACACTCACTAATTGAAGACCTACTAAAAAGGAAAATCTGAATACCCTGTGGAACTTGGATACAACAAGAGCTATCCTACGAAAGGCACCGGTTCATCATCCATACAACTAGAAGATGGAAGCAACATCTACCTCAAAAACATTTTGTTTGTTCTAGGTTTGCACAAAAATCTACTTTCTATTGCAAGCTTAGAAGATAAAGGAGATAGAGTAACATTCATTGACTGAAACGTAGTTTTTTGGGCAAAAGAATCAAGAATAGAAAAATATAAAGTAATTGGAATCCAAGAAGGAAGACTTTACATATTAATATCTCATGTAAATCATGCCCTAGTTCACACTGAGGTTATTCCACGTGAAAACTGGAATAGAAGTTTTGGTCTTCTACATTTCAAAATTCTTCCAACTTAAATTATATAGTAGATAGAATACCAAGTCTAAAGGAGGATCATGAAGGTGTCTGCAAAGGATGTGCATTAGGGAAAAATACCAAGAAATCATTTGGAAGAAGTGCTTCATGGTTAAAATAAATCTTGGATCTCGTTCACTATGACGTATGTGGCCCTATGACTCCAAAATCACTTGGAGGAAATCTTCATTATGTCACATTTATAGATGATCACCTAAGAAAGACCTTGGTTTACTTAATGAAAACCAAGGATGAAGTATTCACTAAATTGCAAGAATTCAAAGTTGAAGTGGACAACCTTACAAAAATAAGGATCAAAATACTAAGATCTGATAATGGAGGAGAATATACATCCAAGGAGATCATAACATTTTGTAAGGAATCTGAGATTAAGAAGGAGCCAGTAATTCCATACAATCCCAAACAAAATGCGCTTGCAGAAAGAAAGAACAGGTCCATTGAAGAAAGTATAAAAACAATTATACATGATCAACATATACCAAAGTTTCTATGGGGTGAGGAAACTAAGAAAACAATATACATACCAAATCGATGTCCTCACAGATCTCTAGACAACAAAACTCCAAAACAGGTGTTCACTAGGAAGAAGCCATTTGTGGATCATCTCCAAATCTTTGGATTTCTTGTGTACATTCATATACCAAAAGACAAAAGAAAGAAGATGGATCGTTCTCGTGCAAAAGGTATGTTTGTTGGGTATAGTAACTCATCTAAAGCGTATAGAATCTATATGAAAGATGTCACATTGAAGTTAGTCATCATGTCGTATTTGATGAAATCATAACATTCAAGAAATCAAAATAAATTTCTATAGATTATGATGACGAAGAACTTCGTTTATTTGAGGAAGAAGTTGACAAGGAAGAAGGATCCCACCATGATGAATAAGGACCTAGTGAACCTATTCAACCTGTGGTCACTCAAGAAGCACAGAAAAGAACTAATTGGTTGAAGTATACACTAATTGATGCAGAAGGTCATGGAGCAACTCAAGGATCATTCAGAGAAAGTAAAAGACCCAAGAGATACTTTGGGTACGCTGCATACATGACAAAATTAATAGAAGAAGAATCATCCACTTTCGAAGAAGCTATAGAACATCAAGAATGGAAATATTCCATGAATGAAGAATATCAATCTATAATGAAAAATGGAGTATGGGAGATCGTAGCAATGCCCGAAGAAAAATCTGTAGTTACTTCCAAGTGGATCTATAAGATCAAGCATGCACCCGATGGAAGCATAAACAAGTATAAAGCAAGATTTGTGGCAAGAGGGTTCTCTCAACTTGAAGGCATCGACTATGAATAAATTTTTTCTCCAACAACAACATACACAACAATTCAATCATTAGTCACTATGGTAGCATCAATGGGATGGAACATCCACTAAATGGATGTCAAGACTATGTTTCTCAATGGCACAATAGATGAAGAAGTCTACATAGAACAACCATTGGGATTCAAAATCAAATATAGGAGGGAATATATTTGCAGATTAAAGAAAACATTATATGGCCTAAAGAAAGTACCAAGGGCATAGTATGCAAGAATGGATGCATATCGACAAAGACTAGGCTTCACAAAAATTCCTACTGACTCAAGCCTATATATTAAGGTTGTAAATAATGAACCTGTAATCATTCTTCTATATGTAGATGATCCTGTCTTAACAGGTGTAGAAGGTTGAATTAAGGGATATAAGAAGAAATTGGTAGAATAAATTGACATGAAGGTTTTGGGGATGATGCATTACTATTTGGGACTAGAAGTTTGGCATGAACCTAATGAAGTATATTTAGGTCAAGGAAGTATGTGATCGAGATTCAGAACAAGTTTAACATGATGGAATGTAAAGAAATGACCACTCTAATGATCACAAACTTGAAAAGACGAAGGAGTTATGAATGAAGCCCTATGGATCCTTCCAGATATAGATAATTAATTGGCTCATTAATGTAATTGGTGAATACTTGTCTAGACATATGTTTTATAGTAAATATACTTAGTCAAATCCAAGTTGAGTAGAAGTGTGATCATTGGATAGAAACAAAACATATCCTAAGTTCTCTATGGGGAACCATCAAGTAATGTCTAAAATATGATAGAAGGAATAATGTTCAACTGATTGGTTACGCAAATTCTGACTCGAGAGGTAGTGAAAAATATGGAAGAAGCACTACAAGAGGATGTTTTATTCTAGGATCATCTATGATCTCATGGATGAGTAGAGAAAAAGCATTGTTTCCTTTAGTACCACTGAAGTAGAATATGTTGCAGCATGTGAAGTTAGCCAGGAAGAAATTTGGTTAAGTAAGATGTTGTTTGACTTATTTGAAGGACCAATGAACCCTACAGTGATACATTGTGATAACAAAAGTTGAACTCATTTCTCCAAGGACCCATATTTTTATGGAAGACAAATCATATGAGCAACAATATCACTATATATGAGAGATGGTGGAAAATGTTGTGGTGAAGCTACGATATATCTTGACAAATGAGCAAGTATCTAACATATTAACAAAATCACTTCTAAGCAAAATGCCTTTATATACAATATGTTTTGGTGTATTTATCCTCTCGGATTGAGAGGTAGGGACAAACACAAGCATTCTTGTCTTCATATGGGAAGAATGGAGGGTTGGGTAGCCATCTAGTATTCGATACTCTTTGAAAATGTGGTAGGTAATTCAAGACAAGGGTAGTTGTGGACCGATATTCTTTAAGAATTAGATACCCAAGATAAGAATAGTCCAATGAGAGCTCATACTTTGGGAACACCTAAGTGGGGTATGTACCTTGGAGAGATAATGATGTTGATGTCTACACATCATTGGTCTTGCCAACATTGTGCTATGAAATTGTGGAGAAATAGAGATGTTAGTCAGGGCCCTCCAAGATAACAATGTTGGTCATCATGATGCTCGACATCTCGGTTACCAATCCGAATCTTCTTATGAGATCTCTTGAAATTGAGAATAACCATGTACCTTCTATGAAAACCTCCCTAGTTAAGAGGGAGTGTTGGAAAATGTGTAACTAGGTTCGGTCTTCATTAGTATGAAATGTATTCATATATATATATATATAGAAAAGGAAATTATTATTATTGGAGCATGGGTTTCATGCTCAAGTTCACTTATTTTATAGGTCAAGAAACCACTGAGTGCTTCTAGGGCTTGTCCTAGGTATAAGAGTCATTTTCATATATGGAATACCCTTTGGACACATTGCAAATTGTAAAATAAAATTTATTTTTTCTTGAAAATTTCAAAATACATCCAAGATCAAGTCAACCTACATGAACTCTCAAGTGACCCTAAGTGAAGAGACATGTCCAACCTTGAAGGAAGCCTATATATAAGAAGAAATTGTTCTCCATTTGGAACATTCACTCACTAATATTTCATACAAAGAAGGAAGCAACATAAGGATGAAAAAAGAAGTGCGAAGGAGAAGTCAAAGTGTTTTCTCAGTGTCTCTACTTTCTTCTCGGAGTGCGAAGTTAGGGTTTCTGCACTAGGAACTCTAGAAGTTTGATTTTGAAGTAGGAAGATCAAGGAGGAAAGTGAAGGTCTCTTAGGGTTTACTATTAACCCTAAGACTCAAATCATGGCAAGCGGGGTCGAGGAAGGCTTGATCTTGGAGGGTTCTTGTCTAAGTCTAGGTCATGGTATTCGTCAATTGAAATATCTAAAAGATAAGAAGAGATTTTATGGGTTTTCCCCTCAAGAGGAGGGGTTTTAGCCTTCACATGGACCCTACATAATGTGTCATTGTTCTTATTGTTTTGGTATTTATTTGATGTATTACATATTGAACTAACAAAGATCAAAGATAATAACTAAAAAGCTAACACAAGAAATTATCAAGTTAAGAGAATTAACATATACATTTTACTTGCAAAATTCTCAAAAAATGTTTGAAGAAGAGTTACTATGATATTATTAAACTCCCTAAGTACAGTTGAGGAAGTGGAATTGGAAAACCAAATCCAAACTAACCTTCCATAAGAGCTAGAGGAACCCCAAGGCCTAACCAACTACTCTAAGTGCTGAAACCCTAAGTTAACTTGCCTTTTCACCAAGCTAGACCATCAGTTTCTCCCATAACAAGCCCTCCATGCGGCTATTACCCTCTAGTTGCTCCAAAAGCAACGCCTACATGTGAATGTAGTGTTTTCGAGTCAGTTATGTGCCAATGACCCCAAATTCTGAGCCACTTTTACAGTGATATGGCTCAACCCTCTACCCAAAACTTGATGAAATTCTCAGAAATGATAAATAACAAGAATTTAATGCCACTAATGCAAAAATTGAATAAGGACTTGACCTGAATCATCCTAACCATGACAAACATTTCATCAAACACATCATGAACATGTAATGTACAGGTCATAAGAATGCATCTGAACATAGGGATCTCATACTTACCAAAGATTTGTCAAGAAGTTTGGATGCCCTCTCAAAATAGCCACATTATCATTTATTAGGTCATTCATTCATTAACATATCATCTATTAACCAAAACATGATGAGAGCCATAACTCAAGGCTATCATAAAACCACATGTATAGCCAACATATATCAAGATAAATAACAACAATAGAAAAACCATCAAATCCACATAATAACAAGTACATTTACACAGAAAAAATAAGAGGAATTGAGCTCTTATTGACATAGGAGAATCTAACCAAGTCATGGAATTCCATATACCACTTGACCATGGGTTTGGTTGAACCGAATGTGTCTTTCAGCCAATCACCCCCATGACATGTTTCAAGCATGAATGTGGGATCTCATGGACGAACTAATCAAAACCAAACCAGGGCTTCCAGAGGTGAAACCACCTCAACCCTCAACCAGTGATTCCACCTCACAATTGGACATCACTAACCATCACTAGATTAGTCTCTATCTAAGTTGTGTAGGGCCCAAGAGAATTTGTTCCAACCTAGCATCTAGGACTAGTAACTCAATTGAACGCTATCATCGGGCTCCAGAGAATTTGTCCACCCAAGCCTTCTAGGAATATTATCTCAACCCACCAAGGGATGCAAAGATTTTTTCCAACCAAGGCTTCTAGGACTAGTAACTCAACCCAAGTTGTTACAAGGCTTCCAGAGCATTTTTCCAAGCAAGGCTCCAGGAACTAATAACTCAACCCACAACCATAATGAAGATGAGGACAAACCAGAAAACAACACCATGGATATATAGGAAATGGAAAGGCTAGGCAAAACCACTGTCAATCTAGGCAATCCTCCATGTCAATGACAAATCATAACCAAAAAACCACATGCATGTGCCATGCATGCCAAAACTAGAAAGGAAACTATTGGGTCAATTTACTATGCAAATTAACACAAGTATTGAATTATCAATCCGGGTTTATAGAACTTAGAAGCATGCACAAAGTCTATGGATTCCAATGGTAGTCAATGTTAGAAGATGAAATATAAAGATTGAAAGAAATGCATATTACATATATAAGATCTAATTATGTAATTTCTTATTCACTTATGTAATATGTGAGTGATGAGGCTCCTAACTTAGAAAAACCAGGATGTCCTTCCTTACAATACTACTTTCATGAGGAGAAATCGAAAAGCACTAATTAACAATGGTTTATGATGCAGAAGATGTAAAATAAGAGGCTCCTAACTAAGGAGAACTAGATTGTCCTTCATCACAATTCTTGCTTCAAACCAAAAATGCATAAATAACTTCAAAATAATAAAAGGAGAATGAAATTTAGTTTTAGTTGAAGATCAAATAGAAGGGGAATTTAACTTAAATTATTGTGTGTCCCTTCATATGTAGATTAGAATTAAACAAATATTCATTCAAAAATCATCACACATCTAAATACATTTGAAACAAGAACTACTTTGTGAAAACTATGAAAATTTAACCAACAAGTGAAATTAGCTTGGTGTGGGGGCCCTCCACCGTTTCCTTACATACTTGAAGAAATCTCAGCTACAAAATCTTCAGTAAATCAAACAAGCATGAACAACAAATTGAAATGAAACAGGTTCTTCAATTAACTTTCAGTCTTCAAAGTGTCTCAAAATCAAATTACATAAATTCCCCATGCTTAAGTCTTTAATGGTCTTGGACTAAATAGAGAAATAATAAAAAAAATTGACTAAAAAGTCTCTAACAACCTTAACTATCCTAATCCAATCTATCCTAGTCAAATCCACCCATTCAGTTACACAAAATTTGGAAAAATCCAAAAAATCACTAACTTTGGCCTATTTCCTAGGGATTTCCTAAATGACTCATCCTATTTGACCAGCTTTGATTAGGCCTCTTTAAGCTTTCTTTCACCGAACCAATAGGAGTTTATTCAATCTTAGGTCCAAAGCTTTCTACAAATGTGCTTAGCTCATGCCCAGGTGTCCTGCAAGTATGACTTCAATGAAGCCATTAAGGGAATTTCTGATCCTATCTAAAAATACACTTAAAATCCGATTTGTTGTAAAAACATCTAAAAATTGCAAAACTTAATTTATATACTTGAATATGAACAATATGGTCAAAATAAGGTGTATTTGGATGATATAATGTGGAAAATTATGGAAATTATGTGTATTTTAATAAGCAACATTTGATTAAAAACGAGGGCCAACATCTCCCCCTTTCTTACTCCCAAGCATGTCCTCATGCTTGCCTCTGTCTCCCTGACCTTCTACTTTTGTATGATGACTGCCTTGCTGACGTATCTATGACTTTGGCTCCTGATGTTGAAGCTTCCTAATGAGCTACCTATAAAAGGATGTCAAGGCCCTCATGTTTTTTTTTCCTCCTTGTAGATGGCATTCTTTACTTGTTCTCCCTTCTTTTCTCTGTTTTTCTAAAAAGAAATTCCACCCTTTCTCTTTAAAGTGATACTCTTTTTTATTTTTATTCATGTATTAGTGGCAAACGTGTGGCTTGGGCTATGTATTCTGGAGTGATGGGAACAAAAATTTCTCTGATGTGTGATGAGGTTTCACCACCAAAAGATAAAGACAAAAACTTTACACTATCTTCCTCTAGTGATAAAACAACAATAAATCATTCTAGATGAGCAACTTCAGAAAAGAAAACAAATACAACTTGAATTTTGTAGTACATTCTGACACAAAATTCATGTCCCTTTCAGATTAGAAATACCAACAACTTTACTTAAAGGAGCCAATATCCATTTGCCCTCACATCTTCACTAAAAGAAGCCAAACTTGCAATTTTCCACAATCACAGAGAAAACACCAATTGAACAAATTAAAGCTTCTTTTACTTGTGTAGGGGGTTTTCTTCTTGTCTAATTCTAGTACAAAATAACTTGTGCCAATCCTTTTTATGACTAGGCATTCACTTTCAATTTAGCGAATATTTTTCCCATGCAATCTACAATGTAAGGGTCGAAAGAACCATAAAAATATCCCAAATAGTAATGAATTTGAGAAAGATTTTTGCTTGGACCCTAACTGGGTTCATTCTGAAAAAAACCCATGTTTTCATTTTTCAAATTTCATTTTAGTTTGCTTAGAAAAAGCAACAAAAAATAGTGACTTCTTAGCAATTTCGATTTTCTTTTAAGAAGATATGGTGCCTGATTCCTTACATGTTACCTCCACTGGCAGTTGGCTTGATTCCTTCTATCATTTGACTGCACAGGTGTTTTCTGCTTCTTGAGAAATCAAAATCTTGGAGGAAATCAATTTTTTTCTTTATCATACGCAATCCATATTCAGCAATGAAATTGATTCCTCTTTGCCACGATAGTCTATCTTCAGCACTGAAATCGATTTATGGAAACACACATATATCTATTAGTTTTAACGCTGCATTCACTCACCAAAATATCACACTTTGTTCATAATTCTTTTAGAGCTTATTTCTCCCGTTATCAACACTGTCACTTTGAGTTTCAATGTCAAATTTAGGTTTCCAACTATTTTTAAGACTCAAAGTTATTATCTATGCTGACAACCATATTTTTTATAAACTTAACTCACTTTTACGAGATAAGGCCGATATTTCTTCAAGAACCATCAAGGCCATGGTTTATACCCTTGGCCTCCAAAACTAATGCAGCGTTTTCCTTAAGCCACCAACTGAGAGCAAGTCGGGGATGAAATAACAAATCCAGGAAACATTGATGGAGTGTTGTTGAAATAACTGAAACTGGCATCTTATTTTGGTCTCTCTTCTTTTTAATTTTGTCAAAGCCCATTGTTTTACTGGGAACTTATCTCAACTTCTTACTAAACAGAATGAGAAGCATATAAAATTGGGAATCTTACTGTCTCCATGATAAAAGGCTTTCATTGTTGGCTGCTATTCTCAGGCATGTTGTCTTCTTCAAAGAATAATTGCCTCAACTTCTTCACAAGATAATTGAAAACAACAATAAGTATTTGGAACTATAACAATCAATTGCTTAAATGTAAACATGAAAGAGCTCTTTGTTCTTCCTCTTTTTTGTTGTAAGATGAATGATTATCCTTTAAAAAACAATCACTCTGTAAAATCATTTTACAATATTCATGAATTCATGCTCAGTTTTTTTTTTTTTAAATCCTTCACTGTGCATCATATTTTTCATACATGCTCATGGTGCATGGGAATCATGTTACTATGTATAAAAGTATACCCATTTTTTCATGCATGGAGAGATTTCGAATTTAATGAAGAATCAAATCTCTGAGTGATCTTGTGATGACTTGAGTTAATCCTGTGTTGACATAACAAAAATGAAATTAAGACTCCTGTTGAATCGTTGTTAAGGATTCATTCTTCTCAGAGGTGGCAGAATTATTTGAATGGAGGCACAGTTTAGACTTGGAGGTGGCAACATTTTCCACTAATGACAGGGACCCGGTTTGTGACACGTCTTTAAACATTTCTGAGTTCATTTGTCCTCTAAATTCATTGAATAACTCAGTAAAATCTGGAATTGATCTTTTCCTGATTCTCCAACGCAATTTGTGGGATTCAACTTATCGTTAAATCTTATGTCTAATTTCCTTATTTCTCCACAACTTCCTCCTTTTACTTCTACGCTTCCTTGCTTAGCTCTGGCTTTGTCTTCTTAGCATTTCTCTATGTGTTTTCTCTATATGGCTCTGGTTTCTTTTCACACAGTGTGTAGGCTTGTCAAATCACCATATCATATCATCCATGGCTACTTTCATTAGTTCATATGCATGCCTTCATTATTTTGTATGCCCACCTTTCCATTTGTTTTGATTTCGTTCCTTTGCATATATCGTAGGCATATATCATTTGTTTTATAATCATGCATGTTTTTTATATTGTTCTCCTTATGTCATACAGTATGGTTTGTCATTTTATTTTTATTTAATTTGTTTTTAAAAATGACCATTGTATAGGTCATTTAAAAAAAAATCAAATTAGTATTATTATGACATTAACCTTTGTATAGGTCAACCAATTCTTTTTGAAAGGGAGAAACATTGAGTCCTTTATTTCAAATCAAAATTGTTTATAAAATGTTTAGGATTAATGTAATGGTATATGGAATTATGAATATCAATGGGGTTAATGTAGGAAAGGATAATGGATAGGAATTTTGTAGGGATTATAATGAATGAAATATGATTATGATGGATAAGATAATGAGTATAATATGGTAGAGTAACAAATAAAATGAGTGTAGGTATGGATATAAATGGATATAAATGAAGGTAGGATATAGGATGTAATAGAATGCATATCAAGCTAAATTAGTCTGAACAATTTGTAGAAATTTTTTTTTTTAAATCGAGATTTTAAGAGAAATTTTTTTCTCAATTACTGTACTTGTACTCCCGTAAATGTATTGATGTCCTTTGGTCAAAATACTAGTTGATGGTTGATGATGTTCAAGTCCCTTCAGTACAGCTGCTCAAACTATTTGCATAGTTTTATTACGAATCTCCCCCCTTGCTTATTCTGTGATTTGTCCCCAAGTCTTGCTATTATGGAGGATGATTCCTAAAAATTCGAAATGAAGAAATAGTAAAATAAAATAGGGAATTCATATTGGCCAAACAACTTGGTCTTTTGATATGAATTTGAGTTTGTATTGTGCCAGTTTCCTGGATTTTCACAACCAAACTTCTTTATTCTTATTATTATTATTATTATTATTATTTTTATTCATATGTGGTAGGTTATAATGAAGTCGGGAAGTATGGAAAGCTTATGAATGTAGGATAGGTTGATGAATGACATCATGAACAATATGGCTTAAGAAACACTTCTTTGGAAATTGATGTGACTTGACATGGTACGAAACTTGACTTCTTCTTCTTATTATTAGTTTCATGAATTTTTCCTTGATCTTGATAGAAGTTGTGGGGTTGTTGATATTGTTGGTTTGTTACTGAGAGCAAGCTTCAAGAGTTTCAACATCATGTGAATTCTCACTTCGTTTTCATTTGAATACTTTCATTTCATATTTGTAGATATGACTTTTTAAAGATTAATTTTGAAAATCCTTCATCTATGAAATTGACCTCTCAAATCTTCTGGAGACCTTCAAAAACATAGGACTTTCCTGCAACACAATATTAGATGATGGAGGAAGAGAGGTGTACAGTCTCTCTTCTTCCAATAAATATGTATAATAATTACAATAAATTCTTTAAAAGCAAGTCTAAAGATGATATACAAAGAAAATACATTTATTTACCCCTTGAGGAATGGTGGCCAACCTTGACCTCCTAGCAGTATTTCGTTCACAAAATCTTTGTTTTATGTCCAATTAGTGTGATTCAAAAGCCAATTTAAAGTGAATTGATATGCTACATCCATTATAAATAGGTTTTCAAAATGGTTTGAAATTATATGCTAAAAATGATAAAGAATACCATGTTTGATAGAGTTGCTTGTAAATTTTTGACTAGATCAACAATCACTATTTGGAGTGTAAAATTTTCGTTAAAGATTGGATCGAGGTGATTCCACTTCATTATTAAATTAGATTCAGTTTTATTTATCCATTAGAAGTAGGTTTTTAAAATCCTTAGGTTTGATATGACAAACATTCTGATGAATAGACCTAGGAGGAAGAGTTTTACTATGTTGATATGAATACATGCAGTCATTAAATGTCACATATCCTTTTCATTTGACCTACAAATGGGATGGTTCAAATTTTTTATTGATGTAGACTTGAATATATATCACCCATATAAACAAGTTTTGAAAATAAGATTATTTGATATGTCAAATATGCCAATGAACAGTGTGGACCTAGAATTGTCACCATGCATATTCTTCGAGAAGCAATTAGTATTTCAAGAATAAATTTTTCATATGATAGAGGTGATTCAAATTGATTTAGAAACTAGATTAAAAGGCCTATCTTTCCTATTTATATTAGGCAAAATTGTTTCCATTATACACCTCAAATATAAGAAGTAATAAGTCTGTCCTCAAAATTTCTCTTAAGATCTACTATTTATTTTTACCTTGTCTTTTTGATTTGTGATCCAAATTGAAAAATAGGTTTAAAAACTAGTTTTCAAGATATTATTTACTGCATTTTTCCATAAAATCATTCCAAATGAGTATTGAACAATGATTTGAAATTTTATTCATGAGAGTTTGAAACAAAATTATTATGGAAGTCTTATTGTGAACTCTTTCTACTTATTTATTTATTCTATTTTATCCTATTCTATTGTAGAAAAATAATTCATTCTCTCAAGTATAAGAGAATTTCCAATGCATCCATTTGCGTAATAAGATCATAAGTAAAATCACATCCAAGTTTGAAAAATATACCGTAATGAATACTTTGACTTGAAAAATTAGTTGATCATAAAGATTTGATGCTAAAGGATGTTGAAAAATGGAGTGGTATTGTGGGCTAATGACTAGTTGAAAATATGTTTGAATGTAATCTTTAAGTTTTCAATTTTGCTCAACTATCATAGTACAAAGTTCTTCTTGCGGAACTTGTTCAAAATCATGAATGCACAAGGGATATTCTATAAATTCTTCAATTTATAGTTCTATTGTTTGAAATTCATCGCATGTGATCCATAACTCATTTATCTCTTTACAAAGATAACTAAAAGAATCTTCTATGTTCTCTCCTTGTGGATCCTCTTGATGGATAATTTGTTGCTCTTATATCATTTCAAATGAAGATTCATCCCTAGTGACTATTTTAAATTGTGTACAAGGGTTTAAGAAGATTCTTATGGTGGCATACCCTCCTTCTCTAAATGACTTATTTAACATCATGTTTTGAAGATCTTTGTTTTGCAAACGGATTTTGTAGTTAGTGCATTTTTATTAGTGGTTTGGGGGTTTTGTTTTGGAATATACCTTCCTAATTTCTATGTTTAAGCATGAATAACCCTAATGAAAAGTGTTTTTTAAATTTTATTTTTTTATATTTTGTTGTTGTTTATTTATATTTTTGTTTTTTAATATTACCAATTTACCTTATTGAAGTATGGTTCTCTAACAATGGCGCCAAAATGTTGGGTCAACTTACTATGCAAATTAACACAAGTATTTAGTTATCAATCTGGGTTTGTAGAACTTAGAAGCATGTCCAAATTCTATGGATTCCAATGGTAATCAATATTAGAAGATGAAATATAAAAATTGAAAGAAATGCATGTTATAAATATAAAATCTAATTAAGTAATTTCTAATTCACTTATGTAATATGCGAGGGATGAAGCTCCTAACTTAGGAGAACCAGGTTCTCCTTCCCTACAATACTACATTCATGAAGATAAATCTAAAAGCAGTAATTAACAATGGTTTATGATGTAGCAGATGTAAAAGAAGAGGCTCCTAACTAAGGAGGACTAGTTCGTCCATCTTCACAATTCTTGCTTCAAACTAGCAATGCAGAAATAACTTCAAATAAGAAAAGGTGAACAAAATTTAGTTTTAGTTCAAGATCAAATAGAAGGGAAATTTAACTTAAATTCTTGTGTGACCCTTCATATGTAGATTAGAATTAAGCCAAAATTCATTCAAAAATCATCACAGATCTATATACTTTTGAAACAAGAACTAATTTCTAAAAACTATGAAAAATTAACCAAGAAGTGCACTTAGCTTGGTGTCGAGGCGCTCCACCCTTGCCTTGCACACTTGAAGAAATATCAGCTACAAAAAATTTAGTAAATCAACCAAGCATGAACAAAAAGTTGAAATGAAACAGGTTCTTCACTTAAATTTCAGTCTTCAAAGAGTCTCAAAATCAAATTACATAAATTGCCCACACTTAAGCCTTCAACAGTCTTGGATTAAATAGAGAAATAATAAACAAACTTGTCTAAAAAGTCTCTAACAAACTTATCTATCCTAATCCCATATATCTTGTTCAAATCCACGGATTTAGTTATATAAAATCTGGAAAAATCCCGAAAATTACTAATTTTAGCCTATTTCCTGGGGATTTCCTGAATGAATGGTCCTATTTGACAAGCTTTGACCAGGCTTGTTTAAGCTTGGTTTGGCCGAACCAATAGGAGTTTGTTCAATCTTAGTTCCCAAGATTTCTATAAATGTTCTCAGCTTGTGCGTAGGTGTCTTGCAGGTATGACTTCAATGAAGCCATTACGAGAATTTCTGACTCTGTCCAAAGATGCATTTAAAATCCAATTTTTTGTAAAAGCATCTAAAAATTGGAAAAAAAAATTTATATGCCTGAATATGCATAATATCGTCAAAATAAGGTGTATTTGAATGAGATAATGTGGAAAATGATGGAAATTAGGTGGATTTTAATAAGAAAATTTTGGATTTAAGACATCTGTGGTATATATATTTAGACATAGTTACCAGAGAATCCACAGTAAAAACCCTTTTTCCGTTAATGTTTCAAATCCCAACTGGGATCCATCATGAGGACTTTCTTGAATGCTCCTATTAAGCCAACAAAAATCACACATGCAACTTGGTACTCGCAAGTAAAATCTGCTGTAGTCACTGATCTTGTTGACCTCTTGTCTTTTCCTACTCTTCCTTTGCCTTCTCATTCCAAATACCAAGTAAGCCACACTCCTCCAAGAGTGCTTCAAGAAAGCTCTAACTTTACAAGGGTATGATAAAGAGAAAATAAAATGAGAGTGTCAAAGACTAAACTAACAAAAGTTGTATACTAATCCTTATAAGCCTTTTTATTAATGAGGCCTCTATTTTCTTTATTTTCCATTATTTTCCTTAAATTTTCTCCTTACATGCAACTTGTGACCTTTCACTTTATTTTTCTCTTATCTTCTATTATTTTCATAAATAAAATGCCAATAAATGCCTCATGCCTTTCCAATTCCTTTGCCATTGCCTTTTCCATTTTACATAGCCATTAATTAATCACAAGTGATCCCCATCACTATGTTTTTGCCCAACATTCAACTTAGAATACGTGCCCCATGACCTTGGTTATTATTTTTTACTTTATTAGCTTTATTACATGAATTTTTTTAACTCAGGGTTGTTACACATTGAGATTATAAATTACAACATGACAGATTATACTAGACATTTGTTGGACGCCTTAGAGAACTCTTGTCTCCAAAATGAAATAACAAATGGTTTTGTTGTCAATATATATTATAAGAGACATAATTTTCTACAATAGTAGAAAGGTTTTTTAATCATATATAGAATACTAAAGGGTTTCAGTTTTGTAAACTATAATGCATATTCCACTGGACAATTTGTGAGAATAGATCTAATAAAATAAACTAGAATCAATACTATGAAGGTTAAATTCCTTTACATTCTATATTTTTTAATTACTAATTATTTTTATGCATGAAATAAATAAAATACATAAAGTAGAGAACAAAAAACACAAATACACACCATCCATAATGAACACTATGATTTGCTTTTAAAAATCCCTATAAGAGAAAACCCTTACTAGAAGGTGAGGTTGTTTCCTTACTTTTTTGGTATGCCAACAATTCAATTATAAAAGAGAAGGCACTCTATATGGAGTTATCTACGATTTCTTTGCTGTTAGGATTTCACAAAACACTAAACCCTTTCATCGTGCTCTCTAAATCCCACTCCCGAGTGCATTGCTCTACTACGGAATAAGATACAATAGCATCAAACGGAACCCCCACTCTTCCTAGTGGCCCAGCTTTAACATTGTTCAATATCCAGTATGGATTATATTTCACTACAACTCTCAACCAAAGTTACAACTTTGACCCTGATAGAGTCTTATTTGTAGTTCACATCTCGCTAGCCCTTTTTACATGAGTATTGAGGGATGACATGGTATCCTCTTAAACCATAGTGGTCAAACTTTAGGTTCAACTTAAGGTTGGCATAAATTTTGTATATCAACCCCAAGGATCTGTCGCAAGTGATATTTTTTGAACCCAAAGAAACTTTGTTGAATGACTCAAAATAATTCTAGAAGGTTTCTAACCCTGATTCTCCAAGCTAGGTCCCGCTAATAAAATTACATTATAAGAATATATTGATCCAATATAAATCAATTTATTTATGTAGAAGCCTATTTGTGTGGATATAGATTTTAGTGGTGTTGAGAGAGATTTTTGTATGGTAATGATACTAAGGATTATTGTGAACCTTCCTATGTTGATTCTTTCGTAAGACTTTTTACATGGATGAAGTGACTTTGAAAAACACTTCAATACAATTGAAAGAAGAGGAAAGTAGTAGACTATAGTGTCTAGAACATATTTGTGGTTTAGTGGGTAGATCACTAGATAACCCATGCAATTGATCTATAAAGGAAAACCACAATAGAAGAGTATATGTGAAATCCATTTTCTAAATATATCCATTTTTTATTAATGTTGGATTTTGGAAGGGGATCATGTGGAATATTGACATTGGAAAATTCTACTTGGATCAAAATGCTACTACTGGAAGGAGGCATGCTACCCTCTGAATCCATTAGCATGGCTAACTAGAAACCCCATATTAAGGGATGGTTGGGAGAGAAAAAAATGATGTATAAAGGTTATAATAATTATTATGATGGGAGGAGAAAAAAAAAGTGCAAAGGATTAAAGAGAATTAAGGAGGGAAGTGATTATAGATTGATAGTTTCTTAACTAGATAGGTGTAGTATCGAATAGGTGTGAACAACTACATAAGGATATTATCAAGGAAGGAATAAAAGAAGGAATGTTTTGAGAGCTATAGGATTTCAAAATATAGGAACATTTTTCCATATAATGGTTGAAGGGAAGTGAACATATGATAGAAGGGACTCTAGAGGAAAGAAATAATGCTACAGGAGCATAACTAGTGTCTAAAGGATTGAATTGAAATGTGTTATGAATGGATGTCAATGTCTAGAAAAATGCATTCAAAATTTTCATTGTTAGTTAAAATGTGATATTCATTGAATAATTTACATAATATAGCCATTCAAAGAAAGAAAACATAAAAATATAAAAGAAAATATAGTTACATAGAGGAGATGAACAAAATAAGAATTGGAAGATAATAACAATGAGAAAATATTTGTTGATATTCAAAAATAAATATAATGTTCACTTTCCACTTTGATATATGGGTAAAGGTCCAAATACAATAATATTCACTTCACACCTAATTACATAGTTTTTACTACTATATGTAGATTCTAGTTGACCAAAACCTAATGGATGTCCTTAATGAAGCTTAAACCACTAATATTTGGTTTTGGTGACAACAAAGTTCATGGAAATCCTCTCGTGTGTCGATTTCCACAACTTGAACTGCACGTTGGACAAAGAAAATTACCCCATTCAACCTATGGAACATATATTGCAAACAATGTCGAGGTCAATATTTTTTCTTTGTTGGATGTGTATTCCGGTTATATCCAAGTTCTAGTCTTAGAGCCTGACAGACTAAAGACAAATTTTCGCATGAAGTGGGGTATGTTTTCATTTAAAAGAATTCTGCTTGGGTTGATTAACACTGATGCAACATTTCAATGTGCCATGGACATTGCATTCCATGGACTAGTCAGACAAAACATAGTGGTCTATCTCGATGATGTCACAGTGTTCTCTAAGAAGAGATCCTACCACATACACCACTTGAAGAAATTTTTTGAGTGATGTCGTAAATAGGGGATATATGTTAATCCCAAAAAGGATATTTTCATTGTGTGTGAGGGGAACCTCTTGGGCCATATCATTGCCAAAATGGAATTAAAGTCAACCCAGAAAGGGTTAAAGCAATTACGTAGATTCCCTACCCTGTGAACAAGAAAGCTATGCAATCCTTCATGAGGAAAATAAACTTCCTCCACAAATTCATCTACGATTATGCTGAGATTTTGAAGCCTGTTAGCGCTTGAAATTTCACCTCAGGCTGAAAAAGGAAAACCTCAAGGCAACATCAAACCATTTAGCCTCGTAGCTAGCCCTACGGGGTAGGAGAAGGCTCTCTCCAGTCAATCTCAGTAAAATATTCAATGGATGAGATGGCCAATAGGGTAACTGATTTTAGGCTAGTAAACTGATCAAAAGGGTTGATTTGGGATTTTTAATAAAATGATGGGGTTTTTTTGGGCTGCATGGGCAAAGTAACAGCTTGAACAGAGAAATATAATAACAAAAACACAGATTATCAACTGAGGCAAGGTAGGCAAGAAATTTAACATCAAATTGAGATTAAATGGGATGTCAAGACTGGTGAGGAGCTGACAAGGGCATAGGAGATGAATCCTTGTCAAACAGAAGAAAACATTAAATATTGAACAAACTTAAAGGCAGAGCATACAAATGATGAATTCTACCTTAACACTTCATCTGTTCAATTAGAAATGATCATGAAGTGAAATGAAACATAGCAGTTTACATATGAGACAGAAGAAAAACTTATGCTAATTTTCATACCACAGGAATCTCAGAAGTCAAAGCTGTGTAATTTCATTAAAAATCTCTGTCTAAAAATTGTACAATGAAGCTCTGTTACACACACCTCTCAGAACTCAGAATTCTCCCCTCTCTCCAAATGATTATTTTTTAATACATTAAATAAAATGTTGCTAAGGAAAAAACAAATCGACCCCAAAACAGGGGCGCTATTTCACCTGCAATTATAAAAATGGCAAAAAGTGTTTCCTCTATTCTAAAATAAAACAGTGGCTCCCTAAAAATCCTCTGATGGCCGACACATGGAGCACAGATCCCATTGAATCATTAACTAAAGCCCTTAGTAGAAGATCGAATCCTGTTTTGGCTCTGTTTGAATAGCGCTCATGAGCCAGCTGTTGCTACCCAAATCACTACCGCTGGTATAGGATTGCTCATCAAAACCTTCAGTTAAACATCACAAAGGCAGCACTTATTGTCGACAAGTGTCTATGGTGTGACATCCTCTGGTCTGTCGGGTGTTATACGAATTGCAGTTCAGGCACTTTTGTGAGACAATTTGAAATGGTATTGTAGAAGTTGCATTACGATCATTGTGTAAAATCCAGATCTTCTTGTTCTGGTAAGACTCGGGCATTGGTGTGAAGGACGTGCCCCAAATTTTTCTAGTTGACAAATCCTTTTTGGATATTTTCCCAAACCTTTCGCTCTTTGTTGCTCGTCCTGTTGACATAAGCAGGTTGCTCCGTGTAGATGGGAACATGTACAAGCCCTGAGTGAATTTCATGGAATAAATACTCCCAGTCATAGCATCTCAACTGAAGTGCTTTTGCGCATGGAGAATGTCAGATCAGTGCATCCACCAAACAATAAGCTTGTGGAGGCATTTTCAAGAATCTCTAAAGTCACCTATTATATCAAGATCTCACTTGTGTATCCCCCGGGCCATATTAGAACATAGGCACAAACTAGAAAGTGGATGACCCTAGCAGAATAACTTCTAGCTCTTTGAAGTCATGATATACAGGTTGAGTATGCCCCTGTGATAATGCCAATCTACGAACCTCTGTCATATACCTGGTTGTTGCACTTATGATCTTGTCTTTTATTCCTTGATTAATAGAAGCAGTTTGCTCAGACGTTAACACCCCTCCGAGAATTAGAGAAGCACCAGTGGCACTTGTGCCCATTCTCTATGCAAGGGTTGAAAGTGTCCACTCACAAAGAACTGTTAATACTGATCGAAGAAGTCACAGCCGAAGTGCTGGTGATGGCAAGATCGCTCCACTAGATAATAAGCGTTCATATGCACGATGTACAGCCTCTGCTACCTTTCCAAGTGTTTTTCTAGCTCTATTTCAATTTCTCTCACAGTTCTATTAGCCGCATCATAGCCCTAATCCACACCTTCACAAGGCAGAATACCGCCAATTTTTTTTTTTTTTGCTTCTGACCAATCAAAAGCATTTTCAAAATGCTTAATAGTTGACCTCGCATCAGGGAGACCTTTACCTGGAGTTAAAATATGCCATAACAAACTGGATTTTATCTCATCCATACTGTCATTGAAAGACAGACAAGCTTGGATCATACACCGGCATCCATGAAGAGCAGCAATAAATTCCTGGAGTTGCTTTTTGTTGCATTGAGGACTGAGCAAAGGATCGAACAGACTCATCAACATTGAACATAGTCATCGCCATTCCACCTCCCTCTTATGGAGTTTTGCAAAACCTCCTTCCTTTCAGCTCAAAAAAATTTAATCACCAGCAATTTGAGTTTCACATATGCTGGGTGCCATGTTCAGAATCAAGTTTCCTATATCTTCTAGTAGATGATAGATTACATGGTGGAGCCTTATATTTATCTTTGCTTGACAAGCTTTTGCATCTATAGAACTTGACATGTTGCATATATTGAAACCCACAATGACAGCCCCACATGCTTGGGCTAAATCAACATCAGGTTGAGAGATTGCCCCAACTCCTGTATGAACAACATTAACAAGCACCTGAGAACTATTTAGGCTTTTCAATGTATCTGTTACAGCTTGAACAGTACCCTGCACATCAGCCTTAACAATAAGTGTCATTTCAACCATTTCCACTTTCTCTGATGTAAATATCTTGAATGCTACTAGAGTAGGGAGGCGGAAATAATTAGGCATAGGCACATCCTCTAACTCTAGCATCTTCAAATATTCAAACATGATAAGAAATTCATTGGCTATACTGGTGGTGTTAGATGAAATTACATCTATGGCTGCCTCATACGATAAAGACAGAGAACTCTGATTTTGTCCAGCTGCTGAACCTGCACCAGCATGTTTGTTTTCTTCAGACTGTTATATTAGCAAAACATAAATGAATTTGAAGCAGATTGTTAAGTGGAGCTAGAAATGCGGGCTTGTTGGGCTCTTGCTCTTGCTGGCCACCAATTTGGCTTCTTTCTATAGTAATGCATGGTCTAGTCCTTGTTCATCAGTTGCGAAGAATGTAAATCTATTTCTAACTTTTGCAGGGATTGTCTCATCATCCACATCAAAAACACTGTCATTTGAAGAACTATAGATCTTTGGGAACATCATGACAAATTACATATTAATGATTTCTTCTTCAAAACAGGGTTTTGAAGAAGAATCAATCTCACATTTGACTTGACAAGATGGAGTCTAACATCGTCTCCAATTGGGATGGCAGTTGCCGCTTCGTGGAGGTGACAAGAACCGCAGAACTTTGGGAGAGTAGACAGTGCTTCCACCCATTGGGAAACGGAGTCATCATCGACACAACTCTTGACTTAATTTTCAAACTGAAACTAAACTCAAACTGATTTGATCTCAAGACTGAAATGACTGAAAAAATGACTTAACAATCTTCAAGCAAACTAAAACAAGATGCTGCCCTCATGGCTGCTTATTTATTTACAAAATCTACTCTAATCTGTTGTACAAACAATAGATCAGGTAATACTAAAATGCCAAATTAACCATTCAAGTAAACCTGAGAATGATGCCGCTTGAGAATGCTTCCACCAGGACACAAATGTAATTGATGGCAGCCCTTCGTGCACGTACTGAGCCTGATCATGGAATAGACAGTCTCATCTATCAATCAAAGTGAAAAACATGTCCATATATGCCGCAATAGGATCACGGATGCCAGACTCTGTTGGCTGCCCCAACTCTGCAATACATACTTCCAGCTGCACATTGTCAATGTAAACATCTGTAGGCAATTCTATGAGTTCTTGTTTCAATGGAGGAAGGATTTCCAAGAACTTTTTAGGGTCTTGGAAATCGTATGACTAGATCTGCTCATCTAAATCTTGAATCTCCTTTTCGATTCTTTCAACAATTAACTCGCAAACTTTAGTTTTGAACTGAGGGAACTTTAGAGATTTCAAACATTGAAGCAAGGCACTAAAAACATCTTCATCATATTTAGCATTTGCTAACTCATTTCTTATTTCTTCTACAGCTTCACATAGGGTAAGGTTTGCCACATACCCTACCATTGCATGAATGAATCAACAAGCACTGGAATGTCTAGATCGAATTGGAGTCGCCAGGTGAATGGTTCAGCTTGCATAAGTGTCTGACTGTTTTCCACCATCAGCATCAGATCTGCAATTTGATTTCATTTACTGGGACAAGACAATCAACAAGTCGAATGTTTCCACAGTATGGTCGCCAGTATGTTGGGCTTGAAATTTCACCTTAGGCTGACAAAGGAAAACCTCAAGGCAACATCAAACCATTTAGCCTCGTAGCTAGCCCTACGAGGCAGGAGAAGGCTCTCTCCGGTCAATCTTAGTAAAATCTTCAATGGATGAGATGACCAATAGGGTAACACTGATTTTAGGCTAGTAAACTGATCAAAAGGGTTGATTTGGGGTTTTTAATAAAATGACGGGGTTTTTCTGGGCTACATGGGCAAAGTAACAGCCTGAAGAGAGAAATATAATAAAAAACACAGATTATCAACTGAGGCAAGGTAGGCAAGAAATTTAACATCAAATTGAGATTAAATGGGATGTCAAGACTGGTGAGGAGCTGACAAGGGCATAGGAGATGAATCCTTGTCAAACAGAAGAAAACATTAAATATTGAAAAAACTGAAAGGCAGAGCATACAAATGATGAATTCTACCTTAACACTTCATCTGTTCAATTAGAAATGATCATGAAGTGAAATGAAACATAACAGTTTACATATGAGATAGAAGAAAAACTTATGCTAATTTTCATACCACAGGAATCTCACAAGTCAGAGCTGTGTAATTTCATTAAAAATGTCTGTCTAAAAACTGTACAATGAAGCTCTGTTACACACACCTCTCAGCACTCAGAATTCTCCCCTCCCTCCACATGATTATTTTTTAATACATTAAATAAAATGTTGCTAAGGAAAAAACAAATCGACCCCAAAACAGGGGCGTTGTTTCACCTGCAATTATAAAAATGGAAAAAAGTGTTTCCTCTATTCTAAAATAAAACAGTGGCTCCGTAAAAATCCTCTGATGGCCGACACATGGAGCGCATATCCCATTGAATCATTAACTAAAGCCCTTAGTACAAGATCGAATCCTATTTTGGCTCCATTTGAATAGCGCTCATGAGCCAGTTGTTGCTACCCAAATCACTACCGCTGGTATAGGATTGCTCATCAAAACCTTCAGTTAAACATCACAAAGGCAGCACTTATTGTCGACAAGTGTCTGTGGTGTGGCATCCTCTGGTCTGCCGGGTGTTATACGAATTGCAGTTCAGGCAGTTTTGTGAGACAATGTGAAATGGTATTGCAGAAGTTGCATTACGATCATTGCGTAAAATCTAGATCTTCTTGTTCTGGTAAGACTCGGGCATTGGTGTCAAGGACGTGCGCCAAATTTTTCTAGTTGACAAATCCTTTTTGGATATTTTCCCAAACCTTTCGCTCTTTGTTGCTCGTCCTGTTGACATAAGAAGGTTGCTCCGTGTAGATGGGAACATGTACAAGCCCTGAGTGAATTTCGTGGAATAAATACTCCCAGTCATAGCATCTCAGCTGAAGTGCTTTTGCGCATGGAGAATGTCAGATCAGTGCATCCACCAAACAATAAGCTTGTGGAGGCATTTTCAAGAATCTCTAAAGTCACCTATTATAGCAAGATCTCACTTGTGTATCCCCCAGACCATATTAGAACATAGGCACAAACTAGAAAGTGGATGACCCTAGCAGCATATCTTCTAGCTCTTTGAAGTCACAATATATAGGTTCAGTATGCCCCGGTGACAGTGCCAATCTACGAACCTCTGTCATATACCTGGTTGCTGCACTTATGATCTTGTCTTTTATTCCTTGATTAATAGAAGCAGTTTGCTCAGACGTTAACACCCCTCCGAGAATTAGAGAAGCACCAGTGGCACTTGTGCCCATTCTCTGTGCAAGGGCTGAAAGTGTCCACTCACGAAGAACTGTTAATACTGATCGAAGAAGTCGCAAACGAAGTGCTGGTGATGGCAAGATCGCTCCACTAGATAATAAGCGTTCATATGCATGATGTACAACCTCTGCTACCTTTCCAAGTGTTTTTCTAGCTCTATTTCAATTTCTCTCACAGTTCTATTAGTTGCATCATAGCCCTTATCCACACCTTCACAAGGCAGAATACGGCCAGTCTTTTTTTTTTTTTGCTTATGACCAATCAAAAGCATTTTCAAAATGCTTAATAGTTGACCTCACATCAGGGAGACCTTTACCTGGAGTTAAAATGTGCCATAACAAACTGGATTTTATCTCATCCATACTATCATTGAAAGACAAACAAGCTTGGATCATACACCGGCATCCATGAAGAGCAACAATAAATTCCTAGAGTTGCTTTTTGTTGCATTGAGGACTGAGCAAAGGATCGAACAGACTCATCAACATTGAACATAGTCATCGCCATTCCACCTCCCCCTTATGGAGTTTTGCAAAACCTCCTTCCTTTGAGCTCAAAAACATTTAATCACCAGCAATTTGAGTTTCACATATGCCGGGTGCCATGCTCACAATCAAGTTTCCTATATCTTCTAGTAGATGATAGATTACACGGTGGAGCCTTATATTTATCTTTGCTTGACAAGCTTTTGCATCTACAGAACTTGACATGTTGCATATATTGAAACCCACAATGATGGCCCCACATGCTTGGGCTAAATCAACATCAGCTTGAGAGATTGCCCCAACTCCTGTATGAACAACATTAACAAGCACCTGAGAACTATTCAAGCTTTTCAATGTATCTGTTACAGCTTGAACAGTACCCTGCACATCAGCCTTAACAATAAGTGTCATTTCAACCATTTCCACTTTCTCTGATGTAAATATCTTGAATGCTACTAGAGTAGGGAGGCAGAAATAATTAGGCATAGGCACATCCTCTAACTCTAGCATCTTCAAATATTCAAACATGATAAGAAATTCATTGGCTATATTGGTGTTGTTAGATGAAATTACATCTATGGCTACCTCATACGATAAAGATAGAGAACTCTGATTTTGTCCGGCTGCTGAACCTGCACGAGCATGTTTGTTTTCTTCAAACTGTTATATTAGCAAAACATAAATGAATTTGAAGCAGATTGTTGAGTGGAGCTAGAAATGCGGGCTTGTTGGGCTCTTGCTCTTTCTGGCCACCAATTTGGCTTCTTTCTATAGTAATGCATGGTCTAGTCCTTTTTCATCAGCTGCAGAGAATGTAAATCCATTTCTAACTTTTGCAGGGATTGTCTCATCATCCACATCAAAAACACTGTCGTTTGAAGAACTATAGAGCTTTGGGAACATCATGACAAATTACATATTAATGATTTCTTCCTCAAAATAGGGTTTTGAAGAAGAATCAATCTCACATTTGACTTGACAAGACAGAGTCTAACAAAGCTTATACCAGAGATGATCAAGAAGGATGCGATATACAAATGGGATAAAAGGGAAAATGACGCGTTGTCCTATATTAAGAAATCCATTGCAGAAGCAGCCACTCTATACAACCTAGATTTCAACAAATATTTCTTTCTCTACACTTTCCCTTCCAACACTTCTCTTGTCACTATGAGGATGCAAAAGGATTATCAAAGAAATGAGTGGCACATATCTTTCATGAGTGCTAACCTCGAGTGACATGAACTTAACTATCCCTCCATTAACAAACATGCTTATGTAGTATACAAGGCGGCAAAGCATTTCTGACCCTATCTCTTAAAAAATCATTGTATCATTTTTATTCCAAACCCATCCGTTAGATCACTATTCCTTCAACAAGAGTTGGGTGAAAGAAGAGCGAATTCGATGATAGGTTTATAGGAGTACGAATTGGAATTCACACTGATTCACATAATCAAGTGCCATGGTATTTTTGATTAGTAGTGGAAGCAGTGGATTCAAAAGAAGAAGAGCCTTGTTGATGGGAGTAGGAGATCAAAATGTATAGTGTCGAGAGAGCCTCACCCAATACCATCACAAACTCTTGGTATGCATATGTGTGCCAATACCTTGAGCACGACATTGTGCCCTCTCATTTATCTACATGACAGGAGAGGGAAATCAAGCTTAAAGCATTATCTTGTAAGTTGGTGCATGGGGATCTTTTCAGAATGCATCATAAAGACATATTTCTCAGGTGCCTAGAAGTGCACGATTTAGAGAAACTATTGCATGATCTCGATGATGGACCACATAGGGGACACTTAGAAGGTAAAAAAACAACACATAATGTTATGTGGGTTGGTTTCTACTAGCTTACATTATTGAAATATTCTCATGCTTATGTCTGCAAGTGTCTGGTCTGTCAAATGTGCATCAACTGAAACAAGAAGTTAGTTACCTCATTTTTTATCCTCTTGACCTGCAAGAAGATGACAAAATACCAAATATAGGAGGAAACACAACCCATAGAATAAAATGAGAAATAACAGTATGTATTTTATTATTCAGAGATGAAAGCAATGTTCACTTGCCTCTTCGAGGGGGAAACCTGCAATAGAGCAAGGCTTGATTACAAAATAAGACATGATGCTCCTCAATGGGGAGTATCTATCCTTTATATAGGATTGATACATGCAATACTATGGGTTAATACCATGGTTATCTTAATACTAGCTATCTAATACCATGGCATGTTTGCAACTAACTGTGGTCCCTTTCTTTAAATGCGGTAACCACTTACAATTATTAATATGGGCTTTATTGACTCTTTACTAACAATAACTATGCCTCGACCATATTACATAAATAAGGGGGTTAGGGTTGGACCCTAACATTCCCTCCCCCATAAAAACAACCTTGTCCTCAAGGCTGAAGTTGTGGAAACTGCTAAAGAATAGTGTTTGGTTCCTACGCCGGATCTTTCAGAGAGGTGAATTTCCACTTGACAAGGACTTCCTTGATCATGCGGCCACGCAGGTGTCATTCTTACATTTCAAGGACCTGTTCAGGTTGGAGCCAGATTGAACCTTCTTCATCCAATTTAGGTATACTAGTTTGAATTCTGCAATTGTTCCCCACCACTTTCTTGAGGCATGATACATGGAAGACGAGATGGATTTTTGCATTGGGTGGAAAGGATAACTTGTAGGTTGCTTCTCTAATGTGCTGAAGTATTTGATTAGGTTCGTAGAATTTTGGAATTAATTTCTGATCGCCCTTGTCTTTGAGTGATGTTTTCTTGTATGGTTGTAGCCTCAAGAATCCCTGATCCCCTTCTTGAAATGTGCGCTCTAAATGATGTTGGTCTTCCTGTTGCTTCATGCGATTATGAGCTTGATGGAGATTATCTTTGAGATGGGCTAGCATGGATGCATGACTCTATAGGAGTTGATCCACTACTTTCATCTTAGATCATCTAGGGATATAAGAAGTAGGTGAAGGCGGGAGTTGACCATAAACTACTTCATATGGAGTCATCTTGGTGGTGGCATGATAGTTAGTATTATACCACCATTCAGCTAGAGGTAAGCACTATACTCATTGATGTTGCTTTTCTAAAGTGGAGCACCTGAGGTAGGTCTCCAGACATTTTTTGACTACTTCAGTTTGTCCATCAGTTAGGGGATGATAGGAAGTACTTAGTTAGAGTTGGGTGCCTTGTAGCTTGAAAAGTTCCTGCCAAAAGTTACTGGTGAAGAGCGGGTCATGATCAGACACAATGGAAGTGGGCATGATGTCTAGTTTGAATATTTGGTGCATGAATCCACAAAAGTAGGGGTAATTGGGTGGGGTAGGGCATAAAAATGAGCATACTTAGAAAGTTTGTCCACAACCACCATCATGACCGATTGTTGCCTAACTTCAGAAGACCAGTAATGAAATCCATAGAAACATCCTTCCAGATTGAGGCAGGGTTGGGCAATGGTTGTAAAGTGCCTAGGGACTTGACTGTTTCTCCTTTATGGTGCTAACACAAATCAAATTCAGCTACAAAAGAAGGAACGATGAGTGCGAGCATAAGTCTTCCGAAAGCCTACATGGCCTACAGTGGGAGATGAGTGCAACTCTACCAAAATGCACATTCTGAGGGTGGATGTCAGTGATATCACTACTCTATCGTCGTAGCGAAGAATCTCATCCATCCAAGAGTAGCCCATTGTGGAATTAGGATCTTCTCGCAAGTTATTAATGATTTGGGAGAGAGAAGGATGTGAAAACCATTCCTTGCGGGCTTCTTCAATCCAATTTGGAATGGGAAGAGAGATTGCTGGCAGGGTGTTGTCCTCCTCAAATTGGCGTGATAAAGCATCTGCTATGACATTTTCATGCCCTTTCTTGTAAATTATCTCATAATCATATCCCAACATTTTGGCTAGCCATTTATTTTGTTGTGGCAAGGACAACTGTTCCTCCAAAAAATATTTGAGGCTTTGATGGTCTGTGCAGATTTGGAAACACCACCCAAATAAGTAAGTTCACCATGTATCCACTACATGTAAGATGGCCATCATCTCCTTCTCATAGGTATATTTTCCTAAATGTTTCCCACTTAGTTGTTGGCTGGTGAAGGCCAATGGTTGACCTTCCTACATTAAGATAACCCTAATACATGTACCTGAAGCATCACATTCAATCACGAAAGATTTGGTGAATTCAGGTAGTGCTAGTACTGGAGTGGAACACATGGCCTATTTGAGAGCCATAAACACCTGTTGTGCTTCCTCCGTCTAGAGGAATGATTTTTTCTTGAGAAGGTGAGTGAGGGGTCTACCAATGTGACTATAATTGCAGACAACTTTGCGATAGTAGCCGGTAAGACCTAGGAATCCTCTCAAACTCTTCAAGGTCTTTGGTTGGGGCCAATCCTGCATTGCCTGGATCTTTTTGGGATCCACCCTAACACCGTCACGCCCCATAATGTGGCCCAAATACTTGACTTCTTCCATGCCAAAAGAGCACTTGGACAATTTGACAAATAATTTATGCTTCCAGAGAAGTTGCAAGAGTTGGTCTACATATTGAAGATGTTTTTCCCATGTGAGGCTGTAGATAAGAATGTCATCAAAGAAAACAAGGACAAATTTTTTGAGATATGGTTAGAGCATGTGATTCATGAGGCTCTCAAAAGTGGATGGGGCATTACGGAGACCAAATGGCATGACCACGAATTTGTAATGACCTTCGTGAGTTCAGAAAGTCATCTTGGGAATGTCTACTTGTTTCATGCATATTTGGTGATAGCTCGAGTGAAGATCTAACTTAGTAAATAATTGAGCACCACTTAGTTCATCTAGCAAATTGTCAACAACTGAGATATGATAGTTATCTTTGACCTAAGCTTGTTGATGGCCCTGAAGTCAGGACACATGCGCCATTCCCTATATTTCTTGAGCATGCCCTTACTCATCAAAATAACGTATCACACTATCTCTTTACTTACACATGCTTAGATAAATATAGTAGGCTCGATCCACTAGGGCATTACCCAAACACCCGGGGCTTATATCCTGTCTTCGTTTCACGAGACCCTACCTTCTAAGTGGCTTTACCCAAGTTCCCTCATCTAACTGGGCTAGCATTGAGAAGCCTACCTCCTTTACGATATGATTCTTTTGGCTGAGAATACCTTCGCTCGAAAGGGCAGGAGATACCGACCTTATCAAGCTAGAGGGAAGTAGAGACTTTCTTGAAACGAACATCCACTACTTATAACTTAGGGAGCTTACTTAGTGCACCTTGCTTACAACTTACCTGAAATGTCTGACCATAGGTGATGAATAAGGACTAATGCTAGGACGGATGACATCAACTTCTAGGAGTTCCTTGATTATTTTTTCAATTTCATTCTTTGGGGAAAGAGGGTATCTATATGGGTTCACATTCAGTGGTTGTGCCCCTGGGACCAAACTAATGCTATGATCATGTTCCCCTCTAGAGGGTGGAAGCTTGTGAGGTTTGTCAAAGACTTGCGGGTCGTTGTTTAAGACCTATTGCATCTTAGGATGAATATGAAGAGTAGTGGGCTCAATGGCTTGGATGGCATTAAATTGGGAGATAACTCCATGATGGCCCTTTTTTAACAACTTTTCCATTTCATGCAGGCTAATGATAGAAGGAGTACTTGCCTGGAGTCCGTGGAGGGTATGCATGTGGTCATTATGCTTAAAATTCATATATAACTCGTGGAAATCCATTGTGATGGGGCCTAGTGTGTAGAGCCATTCAACACCGAAGATAATTTCACAACCACCCATATTGATTGCAAACAAGTGGATCATTAGGTGGTAATATCCCATATGCAGTTTGATATCTTCACAGTGACCTTCACATTTCATTGTCCCCCCATCAACAATCTAGACCTAGAAATTAGAGAATACTCTAACAAAACAGTGAACAATTTTTGTGACTCTATGATGGATAAAGTTATGTGTTCTGCCACTATCAATCAATACTACTACTAGGCGATGTTTAATAAAACCTCTCATTTTGAGAGTTTGGGGAGAATATATGCCTACCAAAGCATGGAGTGAGATAACTAGTTCTTTTGGTGTAGCTGGGAGCTCATTGTCTTGTTGGTTGTCCTCATCTTCCTCCTCTGGTCCCTCAAAGCGTGGGGTTTCCTTAGATGAATAGTGATTAGTAGCATCAATTTGAAAGAATTTGGGTTCCTTAAATTTATGCCCTGGGGAGTATTTGTCATCACAGTAGTGACACAGTCCTTGTTTCCTTCTTTCAGCCATTTCTGCGGGGGACACCTTTTGAACCTTAAGTGTTTGGGTAGTGTCGTGAGCCTGGTTGGGGCGTCAGATGACTGGGCCAGTGAAGAACATTCAACTTCAATAGCCTTTGTGCAAGATTACATCCATGTGGGTAGGTGGTGCATTCTAATGTGGGCTTTGATTGCTTCTTTGATACCACTTATAAAACATTCCAACTAGAATTCATCTCCCAGACCTGCTGTGCGGAAAGCTAATTTCTCAAAGGCTGTAATATAGTTGTTTACTGTGCCTATCTATCTAAGCTTAGTAAGACAACCCAAAAAATTAGATTCACATTAAAAGTAGTCACAAATGGATTTTGTGAACACCTACCAAGTAATTATCCTTGGATAGCATTATGATGTCACTGCCACCATTTCCATCTTTCTCGGTCCAAGTAAAGGCCTCCCACACATAGTTTAGTTTCATCATCTATGATGTGATTCAGAGTGAAATATTGTTCCATTTGTGCTACCCATATTCTTGGATTAGAACCATCAAATTTGTACATGTCTAGCTTGGGAGGTCGAGGGTGGGAATGTTAGTGATTTACATGGAATTGAATATGATGGCTAGATTCTCCTTCAAGGTCTTTGTTAAAACATCTGCCTTCGATTGTAAGGTTGACTTTCTCTTTGTGACTGTTTCTATTAATGTCTTTAGCTAATCCATTATCCAACCCAATTTTTTTCAATGGTCTCGATCTTCTCATTGGCCATGGCTTCAACTCTGGTTTCTACCATACACAGATCTGGATCACTTGTCATCACTTTGAAAAAAATTGGGATGACCTGAAAATTGAAGCTGACAAGTCAATGGTACCACTGCACTCAGCTTGTCGTCCTGAGTCTTATGGGCTAAGTCTCTTATAAGCATCCTAGGCTAGCCCCCCACTTATCAATATTACAGTAGCCAATTTCCAGAAAAGTTAATCCTACCCAGTGTCATGTGAGAATCGCCCCAAGGTATAGGAGCGAGAAGCCTCCCTACACAAATAGTCAGTTTTGTTTGTGAAATGCTCAACTGCTGAATGTGAGTTGGATTGTCGTAGTGACCAAACCCCCACTGCTAAATCTAAATGGTATTGTGGAGGTAGACCCTAAATTGGTGGATATGATTGTTATGGCGGTGACAAAATCCCAAGTGATAGATCTAATCTAGCAAAGAATATGATGGCCAATCTTCAGAGAGATGAGGGAAGTATGGTCTCAAGGAGTGCCAGGTGCTATAGATCGCAATATACATAAGGGTTCAATAGTAGTACTCAGCCCAATATTTTAGGGCACTAGCTAAGGATGATCAATCATACCCTTAGTCGTACTACCCAACTACCCTATCGTATGCATCAGTAATCTCTCCGAGTGCTCTTCTTGGTGTACTATGGAAGCAAGACGACCAACGGTTTATCTACGACAAGGTTTCAGGTGAGCTTACCAGGTTTCCGATATACCTGGACGATACATGGAAGACAGTCCATGCATGGTTTTATCTAATGTGCTAATACTCAAAGGGGTACCCACAGGGGTTACAAGGGAGTCCAACAAGTGTGACCAACTCTTGTATTTCTTGCATGCATGCCTCCCCAAATCCTCAAGCTTATGTGCTCAACAACTAATGTTGTGGTTTAAAGTTTTCGAAACACATCTCTAGCCAAAAAAACAGCTAAAAATGGAGATACAACCGGTCCTAGAAAGCACTCTCATACTACTTCATATGCTCTTGACCTATGAGAAGATGCCAAAATATCGAATATACAAAGAAAAACAACCCAAAACACATAACAAAATGAGAAATAATAGCATGTATTTTATTATTTATAGATGAAAGCAATCTTCACTTGCCTCTCCGAGGGGGCAACTGATGAGCCCCGAATTGGGTAACTTATTGGTCTCATTTTGCCTAATTGTCCTTGTTCAATCCTCCATTTTTCATAGATTATGCATTTTTTAGTATGTTTATGTCATTTGAATGAATAAGGGTGGTCACTCTACCTAGGAGGCTAATACGTGATTATTTCAGGTTTTTTAGACAAATGTTGGAGCAAAACCAAGCAATCATGGGCTAGGTGACAGCCAAGCTTGAGGTGAGGATTCGTAGGGGGCCTGTCTCTGACATTAAATGGCCATTCCTCGGGATCTCCACCCTCAACTCCAAGCTCACAGGCCACCAAAACGGATCCTAAAGGTAACCAAGCAGATTTGGGAAGAGGGACTGTCTACTAGCAGTTGGGACAGCCGAGTCCCTTGAATTTAGGAGGCCTGCTAGGCCCCTCGTGATGTATAAATAAGAAGGCCTTAGCCTTCGTAGTTTACTTTGGAAACTATTGCATTTTTTGCACTATAGTGCTTTCACTTTTAGCTCATTTTCTTGTAGCCATTGTGGCATAACTTTCAGGTGATGACTATTTTTTGATAATGACAAGCAGTCCTATTTTGTATCAGCTCTGAGTTCTTTATAGGAGACGTAGCTCTTAGGTTTGGGCCCAACTTGAGAGCCAAGGCCTCCTTTATGTATTGTTATTTCTCCTTTATGCATCATTGTTTCTCCTTTATGCATTTGCAAAATTATTTCTGTTAGGCAGATTAAATTGTGTTGATTAACTAGGTCACTGTTGATGGTTAGAAAGGATTTTGATGTTTGGATTAAGTTGGTATGATATCAAGAAAGAAAAGGATTCAGAAAAAGGCCAATGAGCACCTTTGGTTTCACCTCTCCCTCATAGGATCAGGGGCTGGGATCAAAGTAACCTTGTTGTCCCAAACAAAAACACTATTTTTTCTTTGCCATGTAATCACTAGTGTACGATTTTCATTTGCAGAAGTTGGTTACATGTTCAGATCTTTGAATGCTTGGTTGCATAGTTAATATACATGGTTTTCTTGCAAATAAAGCTTTTGTTCATTCACTTTACTGTTAGCTAGATCAGATTAGGTTGGTATAACTAGGTCTTTGATTACTTGAAAGTCTTTATTGGTTCAGTTGGAAATATACATTGCAGAGCACCTGTACCACTTATTCATCCACCCAAACTTCGTCAAACCCATCTGTTCCATCCCATAACTGGGTTTCTTGCCTCACGTTTGTCATTTTTCCCACATAACCCTACCCTTTTGTGAAAACATTGTTTCAGCCTTCTTTGAACAAATTCAGCCATCTACACCTTCTCTCAATTCCATCCACCAGTCCCTCGACCACTTCAAACCACTATCCTACCTCCATACCCATTCCTTCATCTTTCCTCACTCATCCATCCTGCAAAATCCCATTTCTAAACATCTTGTAGAAATTTTTGAACATCTTGTAGAAATTCCTCAACATCCTGTAGAACCCCTGCAAACTTTCTATAGAAGCTCACAAATGAGGTTTCTTGATAGACAAACTCTATGAAACTCTTTGGAAGGGTGTTAGGGACCCCTTAGGCCCTCTCTAAACCTTACTGACCTCTTCTAAGCATTTATTCTCACCAATCCACCTCTGCACAATCAAGAACAATGAAAGCCTATGCATGATAATTCTGATAACTTATTCAAAAATACAAAAAGATGTTTTCTTCGGATAGAGGTAGTTTAGACACATGCATTTTACCTTCCTAGAAGTAATGGCATTTCTTTCAGTAGCTTGCATCCTCTTTTTTTTTGCATCAGTGAGACTAGCTAGTCAGATTAGGGTTTGGTAGGGTTTGCGCTTTCTTTCAACTCTTCAGTTTCTTTTCGCAAGCAGATTAGCTTCCTTCGAGTTAGCTTTCTTCTCAAAGCTCATACAAGTTGGCTTGAGCCCCTAGCGGATTTGTGCGAGCTGACCAAGTGACAGCTATGGCAAGAGCTATTACTTGTGCATATAGCACCGTCATTTCCAAGTTTGTTACGAACTACCGGGTTGATAAAAGTAAAGAAGGGAGTCCCAAGAGTTGCAACATTATTGTTGCAATACTGGAGCCCACCATTCTTTTTGGCGTCGTTGCAGGGGAAGCGTCAGAGTACTTGTGATTGCTTCTTTTCTTCTATTTTCTACTACAACCTTTTGCTAAGTAGTTTATTTCATTTCCATTCTGCAATTTCATTTATGCAAAAGTAGAGTAGACATTTCCTGCTTTCATAGATTAGCATTTCAATTCCACAATTTCAATTCTGGAAGCGTAGCTTAGCATTTCAATTCCACAATTTCAATTCTACAAGCGTAGTTTAGCATTTCAATTCCGCAATTTCAATTCTAGCAAAATAGATTAGTCTTTTCCTGTTTTCATTTCCATTCCACATTTTCATTTCAGCAAGATAGTTAGTTGCAGTTCAATCTATTTTAGTTTTGCAGGTAGCAGCATAAAAAGCAAAAGCAACCAAAAAATCTTTCCATTTCATGCCTCGTAGGAACAAATATAAAATTGGAAAATTCCTACCCAACACCCCCACCACATCACTAAGTCAACCTTCTCTCTTCTTTGGTAACAGTGAGCCAGAAGAACCTATAGGTGAACCTCGTGAGATATACGAAGATCCTATAATAGAAGAAGAGCTAGAGAATGTTATGTATGAAGCCATGGCTGAAAACCGAAATGGTAGAAGAGAAGAGGAGAGAATAGAAGGTGCCCTTCCCATCCGAGAGACCAATGGAGACATGAAAATGAAAAACATAAGTCCCTCAGCTTTACCTCACTTCCATGGATTGACCACTGAAGACCCTGATACCTTCTTGTTTGAGATTGTTGTCCTTTGTCCAACTTACGACTATGCTGAGGATGAGAAAAAGTTGAAACTCTTTCCCTCTACCCTCAAGGATGTGGCATTATGCTGGTTGATGGGGTTACCTGGAAACAGTATCACCACTTGGGCTCAAATGCAGCAAGATTTTAACACCAAATATCGTGACTATTGTAGGTCCAAGGAAACCAAGGGAGAGATCTTTCAAATGACCATGGGAAGTGATGAGTCTTTAGAAGATTACAAGGAAAGGTTCCAACTTAGTTATAAACGGGTCAGGTGCACACTTGACCCAGAATCTCTGAATCTGGTTCTGCTCCGAGGAGTCCCTAAAGACCTTCTAGATACCCTTCACATGCTAGCTGGAGGGGACATCTACCAACTACCTTATCAGGACATAAAGACCGTGTTTAGAAACCATTCTAGGGCAGCCCGGAAGAGAGGTAGGGGGAATCCACTTTCAGCTAGTACCACCTTCTCCAAGCATGAGTTTACTAATTAGATGGAATACCTCAAAAGTGAGATGAGACAGACTATTTCCATGCAACTTGATACCTTCCGAATTTAACAAAAGAAAGAGGAAGCTGAGAGGGCTTTGGCCTTTTTTTGTCTCAGATGCACGAGGAAGCACCCTAAGAATGAGTGTCCATTGCACTCCGTAGAGGTATGTTTCATTCGTGAGGAAGACCACCCCACCAACAGATGCCCTACCTTGCCTGGATTTAAAGCCATGTTCCTAAGGACTGAGGCGGCTACTAAACCTCTCTACTTCCTAAACCAAAGGAGGCCACATGGGCCCAGACCTTACTAGCGGGGGATGCAAGGGACATCCCAAGCTTAGTATAACCCCAACCAATGTGCTCATATACCTTCTTGGGGCCCCCCTGCTCATCCTTCATGGTCCGCACCTCCTCCATGGTCTTATCCATCTCCATACCATACTCAACCTACTTCTCATACGTTTCACTCACATGCCCAACCTCAACCTCAGTGGAATGCACCTCAAACGGGGTGGAGGCCTCAATGCAACCCTCCTCCAGCCATTTTGCCTCCACCACCAGCTCAACCACAACCATTACCTCCTGCTCCTCCAAGACAACCCCATATGCCTGCTCAACCAAACCCAAACCCCAACAATAGACAGGCTTAGCAGGTATATACTAGGGAGACAACATGCCCTACCTATGTTATGGATATCCAGGAGATCAACCTGTGATCAGGGAAGGTCCTTCCATAGCGCCAACCTCCTCCCCTAGAGGAGGAGGAAGAGAAACATGAAAGTGAACCCAAAGCCATTCCACCCTTCCTTGAGCAACTAATAGTAACCACGCAACCCAACCCAGAGGAGACTGAGCTTTTGGGAGAAATCAAGCAGTTGTGTGTGAAAATACCACTTCTCCATGCCATAAAAGATGTACCGATATACAATAAATTGATTAAGGAGAACTATTTCAGGCACCTAGGCAGGCGAAAGAGATATGCCTCAACTATCAATGTCATAGGACAACTGTCTGATCTTATGTTGGGGCAAGTAATCTGTCCAAAGTATTTGGACCCTAGGAGACCTGTAGTTGATGTTCACGTCAATGGCACCATCATCCCCCACACCTTTATTGATCTAGGGGCTGCCATTAATGTGATGACCAAGGACACCATGCTTAAACGCAACCTTTAGAGTTCCTTAAGTAAGACCTCGACAGTATTGCAGTTGGCAGACCGTTCCACCGTGACTCCCGAAGGGATTGTGGAAGATGTCCTCATCTCTGTTGACTCTTGGGAGTACCCTATGGACTTGTTGGTCCTTCAGCCAAAGGAAAAACTGACTGGATACCCCCTCATTTTGAGAAGGCCTTGGCTAGCTACTGTGGATGCTTACATCAGCTGTCGAGTGGGAAGCATGACCATCAAGAATGGGCCTATGTCCAAACAGCTGGTCCTATACCCTCCTGCCCAACCTCTGCTAGAACATGACTTACCACTCTGGTTGGAAGAAGGAAATGAGGACAAGGTCTACTCTACACCATTGTGCATAGTGGAGGTCACCAGGGGAGGTCCTCAAACCGAGGATGATTTGATTGAGAACTTAATCCAAAATCCTCCTCCTGATGCTCTGTCCTTAGAAGAGTTGGTGGAAGATACCCAAGCCAGTGCTTTAGTGGACCTCTGTGTAACTGATCTGACCTCTCCCAGAATTAAGAATGTGGAGTTTGGCCCTAAAATAACTTTAAAGATCAACTCCTCTCTCTCTCCCTCTCAGGAAAAAGAGCTATGTAGCCTTTTGAACCGCCATTTGGAGGCTTTTTCCTGGAGCTATGAGGAAATGAAAGGAATCCATCCTTCGGTCTATACCCATCATATTTACATTAAAGAGGATTGTAAACCAGTCAGGCAGCCTCAGAGGAGAATGAATCTGGCCCTTAAGGACATCATTAAAGAGGAATTACAAAAATTGTTGGATGCAGGATTCATCTACCCCATCTCAGACAGCGAATGGGTTTCCCCTCGGGTGTGGGATCCAAGAAAAATCGGAAGTGGAGAATCTGTGTCGATTACAAAGAACTGAGCAAAGCCACCAAGAAAGACCACTTCCCTTTACCTTCCATAGATCAAGTGTTGGATGGACTGGCAGGGAATAAGTTCTTCTCTTTCCTAGATGGGTTTAGCGGGTATAATCAGATCCAAATGAACTCGGAGGACCAAGGTAAGACCACCTTCACTTGTCCATGGGGTACCTTTGGCTACCAAGTCCTTCCCTTTGGGCTATGCAATGCTCCTGCCACTTTCCAGAGAGCTGTATTGAGCATATTTGCTGAGATGGTTCATGATTCGATGTAAATATATATGGATGACTTTACTCCTTATGGGTCTAACTTCGAAGAAGCCTTGTCCAACCTGGGAAAAGTTTTAAACAAGTGCATTGAGATGAACCTGTCCCTCAGTCTTGAAAAATGTGAATTCCTAATGACTGAAGGGACCATGTTAGGTCACACCATTTCTCGTCAAGGATTACAGTTGGATCCTAACAAAATTTCTATCGTCAAAAAGTTCCACCTCCTCAGAAGGTAAGATATTTTCGGAGTTTCCTAGGGTTAGAGGGATATTATGGAAGATTCATTAAAGATTTTAGTAAGCTAGCCTCGCCATTGTTTGGCCTCTTAGGAAAAGATGTTGAGTTTAAATGGATTGACGACTGTGAAGGGGCTCTAAATGACTTGAAAGATAAGTTAGTGTCTGCCCCAATCTTGAGAGGCCCAAACTGTGCCCTACCTTTCCATGTCCACACTGATGCCTCGAACAAAGCCATAAGGGCAGCCTTAGGACAAGTTGAGGAGAAACTTCCATATGCCACATACTTTGTCAGCAAAGACCTGTCCAAGGCAGAAATGAAGTATACTGTAACCGAGAAAGATTTCCTAGCCGTAGTCCATTCCCTGAACAAGTTCTGACACTACATCACTGGTTATCAAACATTTGTACATACTGATCATGCTGCGATTGGATATTTAACGAATAAGCCTGATGTAAATGCTCGTATCATTAGATGGTTACTTTTGTTGCAACAATTTGATTTGACTATCGTCGACAAACCGGGGAAAGAAAATGTTGTTGCTGATTTCTTGTCTAGATTGGATTTGCCTGTAGGTGAAGAAGGAACGGTGGATGACCAGATGCCATATGAACATCTGTTTTCTATCTCAGTACTCTCTCCGTGGTTTGCTGATATAGAAAACTACTTGGTCTCAACACAATTCCCTCCACATCTATCCTCAAAGGAGAAGAGCATAATCGTGAGGAAGAGTGCCCCATTCACTTGGATCGGGGGCAACTTGTTCAAACTTGGCCCGGATCAGATCTTGAGGCATTGTGTTAGGGAGGAGGAAGTCTTTGACATTCTCCTAAACTATCACGATGGACCCTGTGGAGGCCACTTTGCAGCAAAGATGACTTCCTTCAAAATTCTACAGGCAGGCTACTATTGGCCCACTCTTCATCAAGATGTCAGAAGATACATTAGCCAGTGTGACCAATGCGAGAGTATGGGGAAACTAACTCGAAGGGATGAAATGCCTCTCCAAGCTCAAGTGACCCTCGAGCCATTTGAGAAGTGGGGCATGGATTTTGTGGGTCCTATCAACCCTCCTTCAAGGCAAAGGTATTACATCATTGTGTGCACTGACTACCTGACAAAGTGGGCAGGAACAAAGGCAATCAAAGCAACGATAGAAGAAAAGGTGGCTGAGTTTTTAAGAGAAATATCTTCTGCAAATTTGGCTACCCAAGAGAGTTAGTCACCGATCGAGGAAGCTAGTTCACCTCCAACTTAATTGAAGACTTGCTCGCTCATCATAAGATCAAGCATAAGACTTCCACCCCATATCATCCTCAAGCAAATGGGTAGGTGGAAGTCACTAATAGAGCATTAGATGGGATTTTGACTAAGGTGGTGAGCAGCAGCAGAAAGGATTGGGCAGATCGCCTGGTTGACGCCACTTGGGCCTACAACACCACTTGGAAGACCACAACCAGTTTCACACCTTATGAGCTGGTATATGGGAAGAAAGTTATGGTGTTAATAGAGTTCGAGTACAACACATTGAGGATGGCAGCTCAGCTAGACCTAGATCTCAGCCATGCTCAACGTGAAAGGTTATTGCAGCTGAATGGGTTATATGAACACAGAATGTCGGCCCTCCTCCACTCAGAAGTGGTTCAACTTCAGAGGAAGATATGGCATGACTGGCACCTTAATGAAAAGCAATTCCAGCCGGAAGATTAGGCACTGCTGTATTACTCCAGACACAAGGATTTCAAAGGGAAGCTGAGGAAAAGATGGCCAGGACCATATACAATGGAGAAATTCAATGACAATGGTTCAGTCCTTATCAAGACCATTGATGAACAAGCCATCCCCATGCTCGTCAATGGGAATTGACTGAAGATCTACAGGAAACCCCTTTCAAGGCAGGAGTTCATTGAGACTGTGGAAAAATCAGTGCTAGTAATAGAGAAGGGTTCTGCCTCTGTTTTGACTACACCTTGATCATCATCAAAACAAAAAAGGGAATAAAAAGATCCCTGAAGAAAACCTCTCTAAGGCACCTAGGGTAGGTATTAAGGGTGAAAACCTCATGGAGGCGCCCTTGCTGTCTCACAGAAAATAAAGAATTTGAAAAAAAAAGGACCTTTTGGTGAAAACCTCTCTGAGGCGCTCAAGGGAGATAGTAGGGGTGAAAACCTCATGGAGGCACCCCTATTGTCTATCTCAAAAGAAAAAAGAAAAAAAAAAGAAAGGAAGAAAGAAGAAAAGAAGAAAAAAGAAGCAGGTTTAATCTCTGAAGAATTATTGTAGGTTGCAAGAATATAGTGCAAAAAAGGAGGCCACCCAAAACAAGGACAAGGGTCCATACCAAGTTACCAGGCATCCTCACATACACTCCCTCCATGGAAACTCATTTTTTCTAGGATTTGGACACAATCTGGTCGAGGTTCAACCTCCTACAGGAATTTTCAGTACTTTCTACAGGAAGTTCTGCATTTCTACAGGAAACATCCTGTAGAGCCTTTGGGCAGGCCAGAATCGATTCTGGAGAGGAATTTGAAGCTTGAAATCTATTGATGGGGCATGCAACCACCCTTTTCTTCCATCCACCACTTGTTTCATCTCCTTCCACTACCATTGCAACAATCTGGTTATGTATTCCTGCACAGTCATACAAGACTTTTGTTTCCTCAGATTAAATTTCTTTTTCCTCGAAGTGACAAATCAAGCATGCAGAGGCTCGCACACTCTACCTGTCAAGGCTCCACCCGGACCCTTCATCCGTGAATGCAATCCTACTCATTTTAGCATGCATCCCAGGAGGAGAAGTAGTTAGAGGATGTCCTACAGGAATCCTGTAGCAGCTGATCCGGCTGGAGCACATACTACGGAGACACCAGCAGTTCAAATCAGATGAAGCTGGCGCATGTAGCATTTACAACCAGAGGGTCAGGTCCCAAAGTCTTGCATCTAGCATCAACCAATTAGAAAGGATCTCCAGTGCCCGTGCACGAAGCAGCAGCAAGCAAATCCATCATTCCATGTCCTGAGGCCTGCAGAACACGTCCACAGCCACACAGGTAAGTGTCTAACCTTATTCGTCAAATTGCATAGACTATACTCTGAAATTTGCATGACTGTGAAATGTGTGGATTGAGCAAGTTCGATGGCCAGTCAACTGGCCACCCACAGCCAGTCGAATGGCCTCGTGGGATTTGAACGAGCCCGTTTATGCCAAAGAGACGAGTAGTTGACATGTGGGAAGTGTCCAGTCGGGGAGAATCGAAAGTTTGGCAGGAATGGCGGCAGTTAATGGCAGAGAAAGGATTTAGCGGTCAAAGACACGCCGAAGAATGATGGTCATGATGTTGGCTAATGGATCAGCTTGGACAGCTCACCCCTGCACCATGAATTGCACAGTAATTCAAATTGCTCGGCCGAATAACTCTCGATGAACCATTGTCATTTGCACTTGCAACTGTTTTGTAGCATAGTACGCATCCTCCTCCTCTATAGTTTGTTAGCTCGAGCTTCTCGACCCATTCCAACATCCTTCCGCGTCTCAAACTTGTCCAGAAGCACTGTGACGTCCTCGAGAAGCCGGAAAAGAATTCTACATGAAGGAGCTCTACAGGAAACCTGGCATAACAGAGAAACTTGGATTGTCTACGTCGATGTTGGCAATTCGAAGAGAGGTAGGCCCGAACACACAATTCCCATGCATGATATTTCGAAACGTGGTGAATTCGACATGTTGGAGTAGGAAAATTAAAAGCAAATCTACCTATGAATCAAAATAGCAGTTTACTTGTGGCTACATGAAATTTTTTCGTTGGTTTGCGTCCAAGATTTTCTCCATGGGTCCTCAAGAAAATTCCTCCTGTAGAAAAGTTGAAAAGCTGTCAAGGCTAACCGGTGTGGAAAAAATGTGAATTTTACATGATTATATGTATGCTGGGGGGTGGAAATTGAGCTCTACATTGTGTTTAGGGAAACCATAGTCATCCTTCTGTACACGGGCAGTTGAGTTTTAAAACCAGGGAATTGATACAAAGTAACCTGAGGGATATTGTTTTCAACGTTCTGAGGAGGAAAACATACATAGAATTCCCCTTCTGATCAAAGCACAAGCCAAAACATAGCATTTTCCACCATGCCAGGAGGGTTTATCAAAAAGGAACCCTCGGATTCCAAGAAACTGCGAGAAACTCCTCAGGTGGTAAACCTATTTACCCGTGCAAATTGGATGGCCTTCTGTGACAAAATTCAAGGTCACGATGATGAAATAATAGAGGAGTTCCTAAGGTCCCTGAAGCCTAAATCAAAGACACTAGCCATTGTAAACTTCACAGGGTTGACCCTAAAGCTCACCCCACAACTCATTAGCAGAGTCACTGATCTACCATTGGGGATACCCTGGGATAAAGAGGAGAGGAAATTGGGCCAAAAGGCCAAAAAGGAATTATTCCTACCAGAGGAATAGTTTTCAGAGGATAAGAATGGGGTCCAGAGAGCCAACTTTCAGATTATGAAATATATTACCTGTGAGGGGCGGTTTAGTATTGTATAAGGTTATCACTTTCGTTTTCTAACTGAACTCAAGCACAAGATGGATTTACCCACAGAACAAAAATTGAGCATCCCCTCCTTCCTCCTAAAATCCTTGATTGAGTGTGCAAGAAAACTAAAGGAAGGGACACCAGACCAGCTGGCCCATCATGGGTTTATCAAGCTCCTAGTAGAAGATGCAATCCATACCTATACTGTCTCTCTCTCTTGGGAGATTTTTCGCAATATGTCTAAGGATGATGATATCCGAATTTTGGCCGAGGAACTCACTTCCTCCAGTAGCAAGGAGAATGAGCACATTGAGATAAAAAAGAAAGCCAAGGGCCAAGAAACCCTAGGTAGATCACCAAAGCAAGGACAAAAAGAGAAACGAGAGAAAGAAAAAGTTGTTGAGGCCAAAACTGTGGGTGGAAAAATGACACAAACACCCAGGGAGAAGAGATTGCAGAGTAGGGCAGCAAGGGCTAAAAAAGTCCAGGCAGGTGAAGGCACACCCAACACAGCCACAACCAAACTAAAGGAGAAGGTACCCCTAGCCAAGCAGGCCAAAACAGTGCAAACTAGTTCTATAGGAAGCCAGAAGGCCATTTCTACAGGAAGCCGAAAATCTTCTTCTACAGCAAGCCAGAAAACAGTCAGCACAAGAATTTCTACAGGAAGTCTGGAAAAAGGTCAAGGGAAGGAAGAATCTCCTAAGGTTCTAGCTAGGGAGGCAACAACTGTGCTGGCCACCCTCAACACATCTCCAAAGCAAAAAGAAAAGCGGAAGAGGAGCCTTCCATGTATTTTAAGGCAAGAAGAAGCATGAGGATTAAAACTGGCAGACCAAAAGAGAAACACTCCAAAGGACTAATTACAATTATAGACACCACTTCCAAACAAAAGACATCTATCACATATGAGCGGGGAAGCCCGAAGACATCCACATGGAAAGAAAGGATGGAAAAGTTGAACTTAGAGGCCTCTCTACAGGATGCCAAGGCTGCTCTACAGGAAACATTGGCTAGGTTGAAGGAGACCGAAAAGATGGAGGAAAAAGCAGCCAAGTCATCACTGGAGGAAGAGAAGGCTAATACCATTGCGGAACCAAGCCCCCAGCACAGCCTAGGCTCTTACTATAACTTCTTAGAGGCCACGAAGATCATTCCTCAAAAATTCATAGTGCCACTTTTCCTAGCACTAGAGGAAGAAAGAGTGAGGACCCACACTTGGATGAAGATCACTAAATCCAAGGGTGTGGTAGATATAGGTCCTCTGGAGGAAAAGCTCAAGGAGGACCAAAGAGAATTGGCAAGGGTATGACATGTGGAGAGCTACCAATAGGCCAAGCTATAGGAAGAGAATGAGCTGCTTAGACAGCAGCTACAGTGACAAGGAAATAGGAATGAAGACAAACCTCACCTCTTCGGAGAACAACAGCAATAGGAGGAGGCCACAACAGCTAAAGATACCACAGAAGAACAACAGATACAAGAGAAGGAGGCCCAACTGGCCTGCATGGCCAGTTGGGCAATGGAAGCTCTGTAGTGAAGGCAACTGGACAAATCCTACGCCCTATACCTCAGGGATCAGTGGCTGCAATTTCAAATCAACACTTTGGCACAGAGAGGTATCACTTAAATCCAAAACCCCCAAGAATGCATGGCTTTATGTAACAACAGTTCGTCAGAAGACAAGGCCAAGCTATCATAGTTCTACCTTCATAATTTTTCCCTTCCCAACATGACCTCGTGGGGCCCCAATACTGCAGTAGGGGACATGCAGATTATGGCCATGACCTCGTGGCTAAACCATGAAGAAAAGGGAGTAGCAGAGGTCAGAAATGTCATGGACTGGGAACTACAGGAACCACTACTAATTAGAGCAGAGCCAGGGGATCCCTTAGCATTGATATCTGCCCACCAACACCTAACAAATAACTCTCAGGCCCTATGGATTACATGGATCGTCAAGCTGAGGCCATAGCACATTCTGAGGACATGGAAAGATTGTTGGGGGACAACTATGTTCATGCTTGCACCCATAGGTGGAACACATTGTCCCATAGCCTCAAAATCAGGGAATACCACACCCCAAATAGAATGAGGGAGGACTTGGTATGAGTGCCTCTCTACAAAAAGTCCATGCAGAATCTTCAGGCCAACTAGATAGACCTCAAGTTAAGTCCACCTTTGCTTTTGACGTTGCTGGAAGGAGTCACAAAAGAGGAGGAGCATAGGTAGTGGGAAGAGGTGGAAAGGAAGGTCGGATTCCATGACAGTGAAGAAGATATTACTTCAGAAGCCTCGGATGTGAGGGAGGCGATCAAGGAAATCAAGTATGAGGAGCTGGACTAGTTGCTTAGAGGATGAGCAACCCATTTAGTAGGGGGGTTATGATGAGTGTCGAATTGGGTAACTTATTGGGCTCATTTTTCCTAATTGTCCTTGTTCAATCCTTGTTCAATCCTCCATTTTTCATAGATTATGCACTTTTTTAGTATGTTTATGTCATTTGAACAAATAAGGGTGGTCACTCTACCTAGTAGGCTAATACGTGGTTATTTCAGGTTTTTTTGGACAAATGTTGGAGCAAAACCAAGCAATCATGGGCTAGGTGACAGCCAAGCTTGAGCTGAGGATTCGTAGGGAGTTGTCTCTGACATTCAATGGCCCTTCCTCGGGATCTCCACCGTCAACTCCGAGCTCATAGGCCACCAAAACGGATCCTAAAGGCAGCCAAGCAGATTTGGGAAGAGGGACTGTCTACTAGCAGTTGGGACGGCCGAGTCCCTTGAATTTAGGAGTCTTGCTAGGCCCCTCGAGATGTATAAATAAGAAGGCCTCAGCCTTCATCATCTACTTTGGAAACTATTGCATTTTTTGCACTATAGTGCTGTCACTTTCAGCTCATTTTCTTGTAGCCATTGTGGCATAACTTTCGAGTGATGACTATTTTTTGATAATGACAAGCAGTCCTATTTTGTATCAGCTCTGAGTTTTTTATAGGAGCTGTAGCTCTTAGGGTTGGGCCCAACCTGCGAGCCAAGGCCTCCTTTATGTATTTTTATTTCTCCTTTATGCATCATTGTTTCTCCTTGGTACATTTGCAAAATTATTTCTGTTAGGCACATTAAATTGTGTTGATTAACTAGGTCATTGTTGATGGTTAGAAAGGCTTTTGATGTTTAGATTAAGTTGGTAGGATATCAACAACGAAAAAGCTTCAGAAAAAGGCCAACGAGCACCTTTGGTTTCACCTCTCCCTCATAGGATCAGGGGCTGGGATCAAAGTAACCTTGTTGTCCCAAACAAAAACACTATTTTTGCTTTGCGATGCAATCACTAGTGTACCATTTTCATTTACAGAAGTTGGTTACATGTTCAGGTCTTTGAATGCTTCATTGCATAGTTAATATACACGGTTTCCTTGCAAATAAAGCTTCTGTTCATTCACTTTATTGTTATCTAGATCAGATTAGGTTGGTATAACTAGGTCTTTGATTACTTGCAAGTATTTATTGGTTCAGTTGGAAATATACATTGCAGAGCACTCGTACCACTTCTTCATCCACCCAAACTTCGTCAGACCCATCTGTTCCATCCCCTAACTGGGTTTCTTGCCTCACGTTTGTCATTTTGCCCACATAACTCTACCTTTTTGTGCAAACATTGTTTCAGCCTTCTTTGAACAAATTCAACCATCTACAGCTTCTCTCAACTCCATCCACTAGTCCCTGGACCACTTCAAACCCCTATCCTACCTCCATACCCACTCCTTCATCTTTTCTCACTCACCCATCCTCCAAAATCCCATTTCTAAACATCCTGTAGAAATTTCTGAACATCCTGTAGAAATTCTGAACATCCTGTAGAACCCCTGCAGACTTCCTGTAGAAGCTCACAAATGAGGTTTCTTGATAGCCAAACTCTTTGAGACTCTCCAGAAGGGTGTTAGGGACCCCTTAGGCCCTCTTTGAACCTTCCCTACCTCTTCCAAGCATTTCTTCTCGCCGATCCACCTCTGCACAGTCAAGAACAATGAAAGCCTATGCATGATAACTCTGATAACTTATTCAAAAATACAAAAAGATGTTCTCTTCGGATAAAGGTAGTCTAGACACATGCATTTTACCTTCCTAGAAGTAATGGAATCTCTTTCAATAGCTTGCATCCTCTTTTTTTCTTGCATGAGTGAGACTAGCTGATCAGATTAGGGTTTGCTAGGGCTTGCACTTTCTTTCAGCTCTTTAGTTTCTTTTCACAAGCAGATTAGCTTCCTTCGAGTTAGATTCCATCCATCAGTTAACAAGCTTCTTCTCAAAGCTCATAGAAATTGGCTTGAGCCCCTAGTGGACTTGTGCCAGCTGACCAAGTGACAGCTGCAGCAAGAGCTAGTACTTGTGCATAAAGCACTGTCGCTTCCAAGTTTGTTATGAACTACCGGGTTTATAAAAGTAAAGAAGCGAGTCCCAAGAGTGGCAGCATTATTGTTGCAATACTAGAGCCCACCAGCAACCTCCAATAGAGCGGAGCTCGATTACAAAATAAGACACGATGCTCCTTAATGGGGAGTCTCTATCCTTTATGCAAGACTTATACATGCAATACCATGGGTCAGAACCATGGTTCTATCAATATCGTCTATCTAATACCATGGCCCATTTGCAACTAACTATGGTCCCTTTATTTAAATGCAGGTCAACCACTTACAATTATTACTATGGGCTTTATTGACTCTTTACTAACTATAACTATGACTTGGACCTATTACATAAATAAGGGGGTTAGGGTTGGACCCTAACACCATTGTAGCCTATCACATTGGAAGAACCTTTTCAATAGTGGGGCTTGGATTTCATTGGAGAAATATTTCCACATTCATCAAAGTAACATTGCTATATTCTCACTGATACATACTACTTCATGAAGTGGACTGAAGTAGTTCTTCTCAAACAAGTGAATGATCAGGAAGTCATCAAATTCGTTAGGAAGAATACCATTTATAGGTTCAGCCTTCGGACTTCACTTGATTTCGATAATGCAACATATTTTTTAGCATTAAAATTATATGATTTTTCATTATAAAATGGAATTGTATTGAAACATTCAACTAATTACTCTCCACATTGGAATGGTCTTACTAAATCCACAAATAAGAATCTTACTCGTATAATAAAAAATAGCATCTTCTAAGAATATATGAACTAGCACTCCACTTTTGAAAATGCATTACAGACAACCGAGTCATGCCAAACCCCTCTCTGAACACCTCTCCTTACTTCTTTGTGTATGGAAAAGAAGCCATCCTTCCCCCTAACATATGTTTCCATTCTCTCTAGCTTTCCCAAGAATTCTAGGTGTTATAGACATATTTGGGCACTGCAACCCCAATCAGATATGTTGATAAACCAAGGGCTCTCAAACCCCTAAAAGTGTTTTTTCAAATCCTAAAGGATCAAGGTCAATTGGTTACATCATTTCCTAGAAGTTATCCCTAGAAAACTACTCAGAACTGGTCAAAACTGGACCATACAGACTACTCGATGCTGAGGGTGCGATGCATCTCACCTGTTACACACAAGTGATGTGAAGCATACTAAAAATCCCTTCTATAGAGTGCAATGAGAGCAGACAAATGGAAGAGGCAGTTTGCTAGGTGGAAACTCAGAGAATCTTCTAGAAACTGCTCATATGACACTTGCCTCTCTGAATTTTCCCAGGGATGAGTAAGAGATCATGAAATATCCAAGTGGAACCAAGAACTATCGGGGAAATGACACTAATGAAAAATCCAGAAGTTAACTCACCCCCCTGCAAATATCTATATATGGATCCCTCATCCTAGAGATCCAGAGGCTAGAATTTTGTATTTTGTAAGGAAGTGCTATTGGTTTCTCTATGAAACATTGTATTGTTGGGTGATCTAGCTTTTCATGAGTTGAAGAGGGCTTTCATGCTAGGAGGATGGAACTGGATCAGACAACTGGGTTGTAATCCTCTCTTCTACTTCTAAAGTATACCAAGTGAAATGACCCAACTAAAACAATGAAATGTCCGACCTAATTTTTTTTTTTTTTTCACAACAATTACAACAGGAAAAAAAACACATTAAGATTTCAATTTAATCAACACATACATCACTGATGTTCATTTAGGAAATAACACCACATTTATTGCTTTAAATCTAAGATCAAGTAATAAGAAATACACATGTACCGTACATCGGAGAGGCGCGATTTCGCTTCATCGGTTGTAGCGGGTAATTCCTTGTCGCTGGTCCGTCTGCGAGTATATGATGCCGCACTTGATCCGAACGAGACCCACCGGTTAACCTCCCAACCTACTCCTTCGGTACTCTTCTTCCCCGCAGACCCCCGAGCTGCAATGGGGTTATACAATGGAGGAAGAGTCTAGCTGGCAGAGGAGAGCAATCGTAGCTCAAGAGTCCCCTCTCTAAAACCCTCTGCCTCACCAAACTCACTATAGTTTTGTAGTCACTGCCTTCACAAAATATCATCCATCCAACAATAGGGTTCCCAAAAAGTCCCTTCTACCATGGCCTACCCCTTCTTTTATAAGATTTCTCATAGATTACACTTGGAATGCCATGCATAATTATAATATTTTTTTTCTTTTTAATAGCTTGATTATTCACCCACCCATGTGTCATTCTCTCATCAAGGGTCACCCAAAATTATTTACTTATCTTTTTAATTAAAACTAATACTTCCCTCATCTCACAAGATTCCTATTTCTACTCCTAGATGTCTCTTTATTCCCCCCTTTTATTCCTTAATTTGAGTTTATCACTTGGAGTCAATTAAGGACTTAAGATTTTATTCCCAATCTACTTCCTAAATTAACTCAGGTTATCTCTTAGAGGTATATTCTTATGCTGGTTGATGCCACATGGAGTTTCCCTATATTTCTCTAAATTTAATTTATTTTTTTCTTATTTTAATTCACCTTCCTCTTTTCTTAATTAAGTTGACTTGGTTTAGGATTAATCTTTATCTTTACAATATGTTTGTCTTCCCCTTTTTTCTAAACCACCTCATTTACCTAGCATTTTCCAACATGGGGAGGGTAGAATTTTTAAGGTACTCTATTTATTTTTTTCCTATGATCCTCCTTATTCCAAGTTTTATTTTTGATTTAATTTCCTTGGTTTCTAATCATCATTTTCCCTTGGAGTAACTTTACCTAGTTTTCCTTCCTTACTTATTTTTATTTATTTTTTAATGATTCCAAGGGTGCCAAATTTGGTTGTGCCCTTCAGGAACTTCCCTAGAAGTTCCAAGGGTGCCACATCTAATAGTTTAATTGTGATGCCAAGGGTGCCAAGTTGGTCATGCCCTTCAATAATTTGCCTGAAATTCCAAGGGTGCCACACCACTTGCCCTTCAAGCATCCAGTGACTACGAGGGGAAAATATCGTGCAACGTCATAGACCTAAATTGTCTCTCATGTTTCCTGCTATAGTGAGACTAATGGTGCTGGGGATCAAGGAATCCGCCTTGATGCGCACCCCCCAGTAGGTTCCTCATGAGCGACCCGACTTTGGGACCTGCCCTCATGGCATCGTGATCTTCAATGGCGAAGGTGTTTCACTCTTCCAGCCAAGTCACGGCGGGAGTGCTAGTGGGTGAGATCAGGAACTCTGTCCCACCCCTCCATGTAGTTCTATCCACCTGTACAACCCCATCACCCATATGTGAGTCATTCGGTCAAGCAACAAATCTATGCCTGCAACCATTAACATATCATCAGCGTATAGTTAAACATATATGGTAGATTTCAAGATCGATTTAGACTTTAAAACAATATGAATCTCATCAAACCAGGTGTCATCGACATGTCATAGGCGAGCGCCTCTGCTAGTTTCCTGCCATACTCAAAATCATTAGCAACAAGGTTTCTCACTGTTATTCATTATCATAATAGCATCATTAATGATTATTGGTCATTCACATCATTGTCCATCATAAGCCTGAACTAACTGAAGTAGGTAGCAGAGGGTACACATCCCTCATGGCTATCATCATTTATCATAAATGGAAACATACATATTCCTTAAGCCATCAACATCATAACATCATGGAAATGTACCTATCTATCCAATTTATCATCATTATACTATTAGTAGAGCGCATACATATTCTTTACTACCCTCATCATAATTTCAGCTACTTAACTATTTAAATGGTGCAATCATCAGAATATTGTCAGATAAGATATACAATCATTCATGCTATCATAATATCAATGGAAAGCAAAACATCATAACCATGAATATCTCAATCACTGATAATAGTGTCATGAGTCCGGATCCTCAACCTGAGGTCCTCAAAGAATAAAGTGTGGGCCTTAAGGCTAAATAAATGTTTGTGTCAAATCACAGTCAGTCAACTAGGGCGGGCACTACATACACCCCCTCTTAAAATAGACTTCGTCTCGAAGTCCCTAGAATAGGTAAGGAAAACGGTGACGCATCTCCTCGGTGTCCTCCCAAGTAGCTGAATTGGGACTATAATTGTCCCACTGGACCTTGACCTGGTCCACTAACCGTCCTCTAAGTTGCAAACTCCTCTGGTCCAGTATACAAACTGGTTCGGCCATCACTGCTCCCTCGTCCAAGACCTGCAAATGACCGAAGTCAATAATATGTGAAGGATCTGAAATATAATGACGTAAAACAGAAACATGAAACACATCATGCATACGTGCTAAAGATGGAGGTAAGGCAAGCCTATATGCCACCGGCCCTTTCCTTTCTAATATTTCAAAAGGTCCCACAAACCGTGGAGACAATTTTTCTCCCCTTCCAAATTTTATAGAGCTTTTTTGGGGCCTTACTCTCAGGAACACCCTATCCCCCACTTCATAACTTCGGTCTACCCAATGAGCATCAGCATAGCTCTTTTGTCTATCTTGAGCTTCCTTAAGCCTCCTCCTAATCATGGTCATTTTTTCTTCCATCTCTTGCAGCACCTCAGGTCCTATTAATACTCGGTCTTCTAGTCGATCCCAACTAAGAGGTGTTCTTCAGGGCCTTCCATATAAGAACTCAAATGGCGCCATCTTGATGGAACTCTGATAACTATTATTGTAAGCAAATTCTACCAGTGGTAAAAACTCCTCCCATCTCTTTTGTTGGTCCATCACATACATTCGAAGCATGTCTTCAAGGATTTGATTTGTCCTCTCTGACTGCCCATCTGTTTCCGGGTGATAAGCAGTGCTGAAGTTTAACTGGGTTCCAAAAGCTTCTTGGAAACTGGTCCAAAATCTTCCAGTAAACACTGCTCCCCTATCGGATATGATCTTTCTAGGAACTCCATGTAATCTCATAATCTCATTAATAGAACCCTCGCAATTTCAGGGTCCTTATATGTAGTCTTAACTGGTAAGAAATGGGTGCTTTTGGTCAACGTGTCCACTACCACAAATATGGAATCATGTCTTCTTGGGGTCATTGGTAGTCCCACAATGAAGTCCATTGATATAACTTCCCATTTAGATTTTGGTATCTCATGGGGCTGTAATAAACCTGCCGGATGCCTGTGTTCAGCTTTTACTCGCTGACACTCTAAGCATCTTGCTACCAAGTTCACGATGTCCTTCTTCATCCCTTTCCAAAAGAATAGTGGTTTCAGATCCGCACTCATCTTCTTGACACCAGGGTGAGCCATATATACGGCACGATGTGCTTCATTTAAGATTAATTGGCACATCTCTTCATTTGGTGGTACATATATCCTTCCCCGAAATCGTAGTAACCCATCATTATCAAAGGAGTAATCCTCATATTTTGGAACCTTCATCTCATCCTCTCTCAAATTTTTGCTAACCTCCTGATACCAGGTATCTTTAAATTGTAATTCAAGCAATTCTCCCTCAAATTTGTCTTCAAGGGAATTACTGAAAATATCCGCGGGCTCCTACTTAAGGCATCAGCCACCGTATTTATCGTTCCTTTGATGTAAGTGATATCAAAATCATATTCACTAATTAGCTCAGACCATCATCTTTTCCTTGCGTTTAAGTGATCTTGAGTGAATATGTGTTGTAGCCCACAATGGTCAGTCCTAAGATCAAACTTCCTTCCTAGAAGGTAGTGTCTCCAAATCTTTAGTGCATAAACAATTGCTGCCATCTCTAGATCATGGGTTGCATAGTTTTCTTCGTGGATTCTGAGTTTCCTTGATGCATATGCTATTACTCTTCCCTCTTGCATCAACACACAACCCAGTCCTTCTTTAGAGGCATCAGTGCAAACCAAAAATTCTTGCTCCATATCCGGTACCTTCAAAATTGGTGTTGTCGTTAATAACACCTTTAACCGTTGAAATGCCTCTTCACATTTTTCAATCCAGATGAATTTCTTGTTCTTTCTTTGGAGCTCGGTAATGGGGCTTTCTATTTTCGAAAACCCTTCGACAAATCTTCTATAGTACCCTGCCATGCCCACGAAACTTCGTATTTCATGAACATTGGTTGGTGCTGGCCATTCCATGATGGCTTCGATCTTTACTGGGTCCACTGCGATACCCTCCCCAGAGATGATGTGTCCAAGATAATCAATTTTGGTTTGGTAAAAGGAACACTTGGACAACTTCCCGAACAGTTAGTTTTCTCTAAGACATTGCAAGACTATCCTCAAGTGTTCATCATGCTCTTCTGGGGTTTTTGAGTAGATCAAAATGTCATCGATAAAGACTTGTACAAACTTGTCTAAGCAATCTCAAAATATTCCATTCATCAAGCTCATGAAAACACCCAGGGCATTTGTCAGTCCAAAGGGTAAAACTACAAACTCATAATGCCCAAATCTTGTTTTGAATGCTGTCTTCGAAATATCTTCTTCTTTGATTCTCAACTGATGATATCTCGACCTCAGATCTATTTTTGAAAACACCGTGGCCCCTCTCATTTGATCAAATAAGTCATCTATCCTTGGCAAAGGGTATTGATTCTTTATCGTTACCTTATTCAACTGGCGGTAATCAATGCATAGTCGCCAAGACCCATCCTTTTTCTTAACAAAAATCACTGGGGCTCCCCATGGAGATATGATAGGTCGTATGAACCCCAAGTCCAATAATTCCTTTGATTGGATCTGCAATTATTTTATCTCTGGAGCCGACATCCGGTATGGTGTCTTTGCAATAGGCTCCGTGCCGGGTTTAAGGTCGATGGTGAAATCAATTTCCCTTTTTGGGGGTAGCCCGGGTAGTTCTTGGGGAAATACATCCTTAAATTCGACAAGGAGAGGGTATTTATCAAAATCTTCAGAGTCATTTTTTTCGTTAAGAGTTACCACTGAGAACAATTGGCATCCCTTTCGCCTAAATTTCATTAACTACATGGAGGAGATGAACCTCAGGGACACCCCTCGGTTCCTTCCCCTTAATGATTTTCTTAGGCCGTCATCGTCGGTGAAATGTAGAATCTTGTCCTTGCAATCTAGGAGCGCCTCATGCCACTCCAACCAATCCATTCGTATAACTACGTCATAACCTCCTCCATATACTTGTATATTTCTGTATCTTGTATTTATGTATCCAATTGTATGGTTAATATACATCTGATTCTACATTGTTTATGGTATTTTAGATCTCTATGCTTTGATGGTATTTTGTTGTTTTGCCTCTAAAGGTGTTCTTTGAAGGGGGACAAGTGAGAAAGGTGTGGTAAAGCTCTATCAAAGGAGAGAGGAAACAAGCAAGGAGCCAAACAAAAGACTAAGGTTGGTGCTTTCTGCTTCTCTCTCATCTATCTCCCATAAAGGAAAACACAAGTTACTTTGAATTGTTTGTTTCTAAGATAGCTACCCATCTTAGTGGGACTAGCAGATTTGAATAGACACTAGTTTTCTCAAAAACAAAATGGCGACTCCACTGGGGAGCGAATAGTTTGTTTGTTTTTTACTATTGTTTCCTTTATAAACTACAGACGGAGCCTAAAGTTAAGCGAGCTAGCCTTCAAACTGCATTTGCTATGCAACTGCAAAGTAGATCAACGCTTCTTCTGTCAATCTCTAGGCTGGTTTGTGAACTGAACATATGACTTGCAAACATCCTAAGTGCCCTGGTGGTAGCTCAATAACCTCATAAGATCATACCCTTATACTTTTTGTTTACTGTCCATCATAAGCTAGGCCTAAATCACTGCACTTAGCTACAAATTGTAAGTGAAAACCAAGCTCAGTCTCGTCCCTGGAACATCGCACTATCTTTCATTGGCAGTCTAGATGCATCACACCTCCCGTGTGTTGTAGGTGAGGTGAATCCCTGTTTCCCTTAAGGACAGGGTGATGATTGAATGAAATTGTTTCCCTCTCTGGATTTTGGTTTTTTCTTCATTGTTTTCAGCTCTATTCAGTAGTTTTGCAGCCTATTATCAGTATATCATTGTTGAAACCTTCTTCCTTTACATTATTCAGCCTCCAATGATAAGGAATTGTAAATGTTTTTATGTATTTTTCATCATTTACAATCCTCCCTTACAAAAAGTAGCTTAATCAAACTGTCGTTTTCAGTCAAGAAAAAGAGTGTCGTAAGGTCTTCCTCTTTTAGATAGTCGATTGTACTTTTTCCATTTTATTTGATTTGAATTATCAATTCTTTGAAGTGTCAAAAATAGTTTTCCATTCGAAATTGAAAGTGTCTTCTTAGTCTTCCTTTCGTTTTGAAAAGAAATTGTTAAAGTGTCACTTTGAAGAAAAGTAGTTCAGATCTGTACTTAGTTTTCTTTTTGGCATTCTCACATTAAGGAAATGGAAAAACAAATACATGCATGTGCATTTGCATTTAGATTGCATGCTGAAAATGACTTAGGAAAAATGCATTTAGTGTGTGCTCTCTGCTCTTTGTTGAAAGAATCGAACTCTTCTTTCCTTAGCAGCTAGGATTTTCATTGCTGAAAGAAAACAAATGACTGTTTATCATTTAGATTTCATATTTAGGGATTTTACATCTACATCACACAGTGAACCTTGAAAGAGAACTTCTTAAGAAAGATCAACTATAAAATAAACCTCAATGAACATAAAAACACTTTGGAACCTAATGCACAACATCTAGAAGTCTAGGCTAGAGATGTATTCCAGCATCGTAAAGCGTAGTAACTATCATTTTCATCATAGGTTGGGTGATTCCTCCTCTTTGATATGACAAATGCCAGTACGGACTTGTGCTCCCACGTACTGTTGAGTATATATTAGGATACCACAATAGGCTGATATCCTTTATCCCTAGGAAGACATGTCTGTCACCCTATCGATCACAATGCATTGAACACAACATTCGAGAAGATTGAATGTCGTACGTGAAGTCCTCGGTAATTTCTCTTTAATTTACCACTGAGGTGTATATTGTAGTTTTGCGATTGGTTTGGTAATCCCTCTGTCTATATTTCCAGAGTAGTCACTTTCATTCCTTTTTGACCTCTTAAAAGAAAACATCCATTTTAGCACTTATCACTTCAGGCTCATTAATAATCGAAGGTGACTAGAGTCACCTTTAGCTTTTTCTCAACTCTTAAAAATTGAAAAATCAGGTAGTGTCAAAGCGTCATAAAATTATTTTAATTCGGAATAACATCATTGTTCCCTCGTTGATCTTATGTTGAGATAATGGAGTCCACCAATCAAGTATTTCCCCTTGTGGGGAATCCTAGTCCGTTCTCTTCCTAGGGAGATATTGGTGCTCCATACATGGCTACATTGTCCCTTCCCAGACTCACAATTGGCCTGCTAGTTTGGCTATTCTCAACCTCTGTCGTTCAAAACACCATAATTCCTCAGTAATCAAATCAGCAACCAGATGATACTGGAGTTACTCCCCCACCTTCTACTTTGTTTGTTTCTCCCTCTCCCTCTTCCTCTTTGCTTGGTGAAACTAGTGATACTAAAAACCAAGTAGTTGAGAAGAAGAAGAAAGGGAATGAGAAGAAGAAGAGGAAGCCTACCACACAAGGGGGCAACCATGCATCATCCAACAAAAATCCATACAATGCACCTTCCAAACCCAAATCTCCATGTGTCATTTGCAAAGGAAACCACTATCATTGAGATTATCCTTGCATCATGTGGATCTTGAGAGACTGGTCTCCCTACTTGTACAATCTGGTGTCTTCAACCTCTGTCGATCATGTTGACAGTACACCATCGACTAGTGAAAATGAAGTCAATGGATAAAAAGGAAGATCTAAATTTCCTTGTAGGTTGTATGAAGTTGATCATGCCATCCACCGTTGTCCTTTTCTAGATGAAGCTAAAAGAGTCTTGGATAATCGTCCTGCTTCACCGCAGCGACTTCCACCTAGATACAGGAAATATTGCCGAGTCTGTTGCTAGTCGAAAATCTGACTGACATACCTCTATTGTTGGTTAAAATGCCTACCATTGAAGATAAACCCTTTGAGTCCACACTAGACCAAATTCAACATGTCGAGACGGCAGCCAACCCAGTTTTGTCTTCTGAAGGTCCACCTTCAGATGATACAGCCTCCAAAGAGAATGAGAATGACACCATTCAAATTCTTTTTCTTAACACTAAATTTGATGAACACGGGGGAAATCTACTCGTTCCTTTACCACAGGAAGGAAGTTACCCATTTCAAGAGATTCATCCAGCTATTTAGAGATTCATCCAGCTATTTATTTGGTCCCTCCTGCAAGCAATCTAGTCATTTCCTTTGATTGGAATCTACTAGCAGGACCCTGCCTTCCATCTAATGTACCATTTCGAATCATAGTAAAAGCTTATAGAATGATCATGGCTGGCACTATCATAGATGAAGGGGCTTCTATGAGTATCCTTTCCTCAACTGCCTGGAAAGCGCTTGGTTCTCCACTGTGTCTGCCTGAGAATCGAAATTTGTCATGCTTTAATAAATGACCAAGTCAACCATTAGGGATCCTTCCAAATTTGCCTATAAGTTAAGAAGGAAAACTGTTCATTTGAACGTGATGGTAGTCCAAGGGCCATTGGATTACAATCTACTTCGTGGGCATGACTACATTTACAACATGGGAGCTATTGTTTCCTCACTCTTTTGGGTGATGTGTTTTCCATATGAAGGCAGAATGGTGCAATTTATTGAGTAGCTTCCATTTCCTAGTTCAAACACAACTACCATTCAAACACCATCCCTAAATGGTCTCTTTGCACAAGGAATGTCTCTTCAACCTCTAGTTCATCCACCTAACTACAGTGGGTGATTCACTGAATGTAACAAAACCCAAGGGGCATGCACCCTGGTCTGCTTCGGCAGGAAAACTCAGATGAAAAGATAGATTTTCTCGTAGGATATATGACATGTTTGACACACCCATCTGTGAAGGATATGGATCAGTCTAGAAAAGGAATTCCTCATCATAGGTTATATGATTGGTCTGCAACACCCATCCGTGTGGGATATGGGATCAGTCCAAAACAGGATCTCCTCAAAGGGTATGTGATTAGAAGCTCACATCATTCACATTTGTCTATTTCAATGGACAGAGCTGAGGAAGTGTTTTGTATACTCTGTGCATGAAACAATCTTGCTTAAATGCAGGGACTTCCATATAGTGACCTGGAAACTCTACTTTTCTTTATGCTTGGGAGCATGCAAACCTTTTTTATGCAAGTGAAAAACAACCAACGTAACTCTAACCTCATAGTATTTTACAAACTTCAACTACTTAGGTTAGGCGATTGGTCTGATCCACCATTCACCATTGTTGGTGGCCTCAACAAAGCAAAGGAAATGTTTTTTCTAAACTATCCTACCTAACCTCAGTAGTTCATTAACCTTTAGTTCAGTAGTTGGTGATTTCTAGCCTCCATACAAAAGGCAGCTGAGCAAAGTTTCGCATGGGGCAAGGTCACACAATGAACCTACTAATAAGAGATATCTTTAAAACTGACTGGTATGAGCAATGTTTCTGCAAAGTTCAAGCTCGTTAAAAAATAAACCTAGCAACAAGCAGTGTTACTACAAGGTTCAAGCTCGTTAAAAATAAACTCGCCATTGAGCACATGTTGGTGCAAGGTTCAAGCTCATTAAAAAATAAGCCTGCCTTTGAGTAAATAACCTTTGTGATCACATTGCTATCAACCTTCTGAGCCTTGGTCGTGTTCTTACCATCACCTCCACTCTTTTAGTTGATCATACGCCTCCACTTGATTGTTTACCCTTTTGAGGAACAACTGCGAGGAGTGATTCTATTAGCCACCCTTGTTACAATTCCGTGTTTGAGAAGTTCCAAACTTACCTGGAACTAGTTGCTACCCAAGTATATCACTTGTACCTCAAAAATGAGTCTCTCTTAAGCTCTCTTTAGACTCCTAAAACATGGAAAGATTTCCAAGCTACTGGCTTTTCTAGCTCGTTAAAGTAAAGGGAAGCGCCATCCCTCCTCTATATTTTAGTCTTTTTGGACTTGAGGGTCATTACACAAAACGATCAAGCACTTATCTTGTTTGGCTTGATAAAACTATCGAAAAGTCATCCCTTTCATATTATTTTATACTTTCGGACTTAAGGGATTATACCACGAAAAAGGACTATTGGAGTTTCCTTTCCATCTGTTTTAAAACTCTCTAAATATGAAAAGGAACAAGTTATCTTTGGCATTAAACTCATTAAAACAATAGCGACAAACTTTTCCCACCGGGCAAGAGCGAGTTTCATTGTCACTAAGCTCGCTGAAACATAGTGACAAGGTTGCCCAAAGGGAAAATTATAGAACAGGCATATGTTATCCTCCTCAAGCTTGAAAAAAATAAAGAGGTACTGGTCAGCAATGACTAAGGAAAAAGGGAGGAAAACTTGAATAACTTCATTGGTAGTAGGTCGCTCTTGAACATGGCACTTTCACTCCATCACCATGATTGAGTCAGGTTGTGTTATTTCATTCACCATCACCATTGGTCCTCCATACCATCCATGGGGTTAACGCTACCGATCCATCACAGTGTTTTCGATATGTTCAAGAGAAGTCACTCAAAGAATTCACCATCCCAGCTAACGCCTCATCCACTGCAATACCTTCATGCTCCATTTTTCATGACTGCGATCTTGAACCTTGTATCATCAGATCGTTTTCACTTCCACAAAATCATTTGATTCATTTCGTGTCGTAGATGTGGGATTCATTAAGGCCCTCCTACGATGGGTCACTTCTTGTCGACATCAGCTCATTATCCAAGAATTTGACTTAGGAACAACCCTTTCAGCACTTTGAAGCTTACATGCCTCAATGGAAAGTTTCTCACTTCCGGTGACAGGTTTACATAAATGGCTTTCGACCGAAATATTTTTTGTGGTGTTCGACGTTGAGTCCTATATTCACACCACGTGAGTTTTACTATAGTACCTTGAGGGTCATTATCATTATTGGTGATTCATCTCGCGCCTGTTAATAGCTTACATCATTAGTTGGTAATTAAGTGATGTCTTTCCATGTTCGACTTTAGAACATCTTTTCACATGGATCAACTTGTACGTCGGGTGAAGATTGAACGAGTTTGAAGACCTTGAATCTAGTTTCATCCATCCAGGCCGTGATATATTCAGGAAAATAAAGACATCAAATATACTCCATAGCTACACGGATGATCATCCAAGCTATGGGATGATGGCTCTACCAGAATCATTAGTCTGCCACACAGATGATTGTCTATCCTACGTACATGAAAATGAATTTATAGAGTTGAGCATGGGAATGCCCACCTCAACTAGATCATGAAAATAATATGAATATAATGTATTCTATTGTATTTTATATAGGTCACCTTCCAGTTTGAAAAACCTTGGATCCTCATGATAAAGCATTTCACCCGACATCAGAAGATTTACGACCTCATGCTTTAGGGGGCAACTATTATAGACATATTTTGGAACTACAACCCCAATCACATGTGTCGATAAACCAAGGGCTCTCAAACCCCTAAAAGTGTTGCTTCAAACCCTAAAGGATCAAGGTTAAGTGATTACATCATTTCCCAGAAGTTTTCCCTAAAAGACTACTCAGAACTGGTCAAAACTGGACCATACAGACTGCTCCATGCTGAGGGTGCGATGCATCTCATCTATTACACACAAGGGGTGTGATGCATACTAAAAATCCCTTCTGTAGGGTGCAATGAGCGAGAGAAAACAAATGGCAGAGGTAGTTTGCTAGGTGGAAACTCAAAGAATATCCTAGAAACTGCTCATATGACACTTGCCTCTCTGAATTCGCCCAGGGACGAGTAAGAGATCATGAAATCTCCAAATGGAACCAAGAACTATCAGTGAAATGAAAATAATCAAAAACCCAAAAGCTAACTCACCCCCTTGCAAATATCTATATGTGGATCCCTCATCCTAGAGATCCACAGGCTCGAATTTTGTATTTTGTAAGAAAATGTTGTTGGTTTCTATGTGAAACATCGTATTTTTGGGTGATCTAGCTTTTCATGAGGTGAAGAGGGCTTTAATGCTGGGAGGATGGCGCTGGATCAGACAACTAGGTTGTAATCCTCTCTTCTACTTCAATCAATAAAGTTATTTTATTTTTCCTCCATATACTTGTATATTTCTGAATCTTGTATGGTTAATGTACATCTGTTTCTACATTGTTTATGGTATTTTAGATGTCCATGCTTTGATGGTATTTTGTTGCTTTGCCTCTATAGGTGTCTACACAATTTCCACCAAATTTGTTCTCCAAAGAGAAAATCAAGATTGTGAGGAAGAGCACCCCATTCACTTGGATTGGGAGCAACCTCTTCAAACTAAGCCCAGATCAAATTCTAAGAAGATGTGTCACGGAGGAGACCTATCATGATGGGCCTTGTGGAGGTCACTTTTTAGCCAAAAGGACAACATTCAAGGTGCTACAAGTTGGTTACTAGTCAGTGTGATCAATGCCAAAGGATGGGGAAACCTACCCTAAGGGATGAAATGCCTCTGCAACTTCACGTGACTTTCAAGCCATTTGGAAAGTGGTGCATGGATTTCATTGGACCCAATGACACTCCATCTAGGCAAAAGGAGTACATTATTGTGTGCACTAACTATTTAACCAACTGGGTTGAAGCCAAGGCCATCAAAGAAACAACAAAGGAAAAAGTGGCTAAGTTCTTAAGGGAAAATGTATTTTATAAGTTTGGGTACCCTAGAGAACTGGTCACTGATCAAGGAAACCAAATTACATCTCACATGATTGAAACTTTGTTAAGCCAACACAAGATCAAGAACATAACATCCACTCCTTACCACCCACAAGCTAATGGGAAAGGGAAAGTGGAAGTGACCAATGAAGCACTGGAGGGCATTCTAACCAAAGTGATTAGCAGCAGTAGAAATGATTGGGCAGATAGATTAGTTGAGGCCACTTGGGCATACAATACTGCCTGAAAGACCACACTAGATTCACTCCTTATGAGTTGGTCTATGGGAAGAAGGCCCCGTTTTCCATTGAATTTGAATACAACACCTTAAGAATGGCAGTACAACTAGATCTAGATCTCACCAAGGTGCAACAAGAGAGACTGTGTTATGAAACTAGCTCACAAAAACATAGAAAAGATAGATCAACACCTTAGAATTCAACCTCTTCGATGGGGCAACCTCCATACATTACACAAATGAATGATTCTTTGATGATTCAAATTACAAAACCTCCTTTCTCTATATAGGAGTCTAAGGAGTCACAATATAACCCAGCCGACCTAACAATAATAATATAAAGGCACAAAAATAACAATAGAGGGATTCTATGGGCCTAGTAATAACAATAAGGGGACAATAGGGGCACAACAATATTAATAAGGGATATAACTACAATAGTAATGGGGTAATCACTAGTATTATAGGGACATAAGTATTATTAGAGGTGTTTCTATTCTCCCATATTTCTTAACAAACTTGCGATAATACCCTGTCAACCCAAGAAATCCTCGTAGATGCTTTATGGATGTGGGGATTTTCCATTCCTTAATGGCTTTAATTTTGCTAGGGTCTACCTTAACTGCTTCATGAGATACAATATTGCCCAGATATTCCACCTCTTGTACTCCAATGAAACATTTGGATCTTTTGCATATAATTATTTCTCCTACAGTAGTTGTAGCACCCTATCAACATGTTTGACATGATCCTTCCAAGACTTGCTGTAGATTAGTATATCATCAAAAAATACTAACACAAAATTTCTAAGGGCAGGCTTGAAAATGGAATTCATCAAACATTGAAATGTAGAAGGTGCATTGGTAAGGCCAAAAGGCATGACCAAAAATTCATAATGACCCTCATGAGTTCTAAATTTTGTTTTTAGAATGTCTTCAGTCTTCATTCTGATTTGATGATATCCTGAATGAAGATCCAACTTGATGAAGTAAATTGATCCATGCAATTCATCCAGTAATTCATCAATGACAGGAATGGGAAACTTATCTTTAATAGTGAGCTTGTTGAGCTCCCTATAATCCAGACACATGCGCCATGATCTATCCCTCTTGTGCACCAATACTACTAGAGCAAAGAAAGAACTTTGACTAAGTTGAATTATACTAGCCTCTAGCATTTCTACAACCACACGTTCAATTTCACTCTTTTGGGCATAGGGATATATATACAGCCTGATGTTTGGAGGAACACTTCCTAGAATTAGATGAATAGCATGATCATGATCTTGAATAAGTGGGTGACCTTTTGGAGTCTCAAATACCTTGGAATGATTGTCCAAGACTTTTTGGAGATCTGGAGAAATAGGTGATTTCGATATGGAAACATCTAGCGAACATAATTGTGCAATTACACCTCTTTGTTCCTTTTTTATAAGCTTTTTCATACCATTAGAGCTGATTATCTCTCCTCGGCTTTCCTGCAATACCCCTTAATTCAACTTCCTTTCCTTCCACAAACAATTTCATGAAAAGTTCTTGAAAATTAAAAGCTATTGTACCCAAGGGTTGTAGCCATTGGACTCCTAGTACAACATCAACACCTCCCATTGGAATGGAAAGCATTGGGCTAGTCAATACATATTCTCCCATGGATATCTTGATATTATGGCACTTTCCAGAGAAATTTATTGTTCCTCCATTTGCAACCATCAATTGAAACTCTGGTGCTCGATATAGGAAGCAATTCAATTATTTTGCTACCTTACAATGAATAAAATTGTGGGTACTTCTTGATTTTCCCTTCTATCGTGATGGTTTGAGGAGTGGTAATTCCTTCCAATGCATTAAAAGACATGGTCGGATTCATTTCTTCTTTATCTAGAATTTGTTCCTGGAGTATATCCTCTTCTTTTTACCTTTCTTTCTCCTTTTCGTCTTCCTCTTCACAATCTATGTAGAATAATTTCTTCTTAGCACACTTATGACCTTTAGTGTATTTGCTATCACAACTGTAGCAAAGCCCTTTTACTCTTTTTCCTTCAAATTTTTGTGGTGTCAACCTTATAGGTTGTGGAAGACTAGGAGGAACAACACTTCCATCTTTATAGTTGTGAGTGGTATGCTTCCTGGTTGCCATAATTTTTCTTTCCATTTTTCTTTCTAACCTGAATGCCTTCTCTCATGAATCAGGTTCCCAAAGGCGAACATCATGTTGGGTATTATCCTTTAAATTCCTTATGAACACATCAATCCTATGCTCCTCTGGAATATTTTTTACTCTTATGTTTAATTTTTGGAACTCTTCAATGTGCTCCCTTATTGTAACCTTTTGTTTGATACTTATCAATTGGCTAAAAAAACTGTTGCTTTTTGTATCCTTATAATGTGCTATCAATTCTTCTGTAAAAATTTCCCAAGTGATAATTTGTTTACAAGAGCAGAGCCATTGATACCATACAAACTGATTTGGTTCCAAATATAAAGTTGTAATACGTACCTTTTGTGTGTTTTGCACATTATTGAG